>VDFB02132251.1:19151-47599 GCA_007258455.2 Sequoia sempervirens
TTCAAGAATTTTGCGCCTAGACTATCACCAAAAAACAAAACTGGAATATGTTGTAACTGCAATAGTTGATTTTTCAACCGTTAGCAGCCTACTCCTTTTCACTCTTCCTCAGTTAAATATACATTTACCCATTTCTAGTACTCTTCATCAGTTGGCCAATCAAAATTGATCACCTCATTCACCTTGAAACTATAAGGTTTGTACTTAACTTCCACCTGATTCGCTTCTCTTTCAAAAGACTCTAAGAATGAGCTGGTGCTAATGATTTTGTCCATATAGCTCACCAACAAATCATAATCTAAGTTACCCTATTTTTTAGGGTTTTTTAGTCCAAACATGATATAAAGGGGCTCTTACACTTTTTGTGATTACTGTAGCTTGTGTAAGAGGCCCCATGAATACTATTGTAATTATAGGATGCATGAATAGGGTGTAGGATGAGAAATAAATAAGGTATAGTTGTTGTCCTCAATATTTTTGTGAAGAAAAGCATGTGAAATGGGAGGTTCAAGCCTAGGTTTCAACAAAACATGTATGGGAGATCTGATTTTATGAATTTTTATCCATGTGCAAACCTAATGGGTTGTTTTTGAACACTGAATATAAATGATATACATACACACAGACACACACGCACATATATATATATATATATATATGTATGTATGTATGTATGTATGTTATGTATATGTATTTTTAAATGTAAATGTAAATGCAATTACTGGATGCTCTCCTAGAACAATAAATGCAACATATCATTAAAGAAATCTGTATCTATGTATATAAATGTGTATTTCTAAATGCAAGTGTAAATGCAAAGAGCATATGGTTTTGTAGTGTTATAGATACAACATACCCATAAATTAATGTAATTGAAATTCTAAAGTCTTTAACACATATAATATGAAATCGATCAAACTATTAAACTACATGAGAAATAAATGAAAACAGTAAATGCATATTTATATGTATTTGTAAATGAAGGTGTAAAATAAATAAGAATAATGAAGATTATAAACGAATACAAGGAAAGGTCTCATCCCTTCTTGGTAGTGATAACCTCCTCCACACACTACCCGTAAAAATTATGAATAGAGCAATATAATATTTGAAGAACTCAAAGTTGATTCTCTCCTACCTAATGGAATTAGTCATTTTATCCTTACAAACATTTATAGTGATTACTAGAGGCACATACTTTTCCAATGATGGCATTATGAGAAAACATTAGGTTAAATGAATAATTCCTAGCTAAGTTCTTTAAATCATGTCCAACTGTATAAGAGAAGACCACTGCTATGTGTACTTGGATACCATGGAGAAAGACTAGTCTTTGGGCTCTTTCATCAATCATCCTACCTTAAAACATACCAAAAATCTCCTAGCAATTAGACATAGGAAGATTTAATATGACTTAAAAAAAAATTATTGCCAAAGCGTAAACTTATGATGACTTAACCAGGCCTAGTACACACTCCCTCCCCATTAGCCACTTAGACATATGGAAATTAAATGTAAATTTTCTGCTATTTTTAGTCATGTAGGTGTTCAATAAACCACTTGGTGGTGTTTCCCTTCAAGTTTATTTACTTGAATGAAGAGAAAAAGTACTTTGATTACAATTAGAGAATACATTTGAGGCATTGGTTGTGTAACTGGTGGACCATAGTCACATTTAAATCTTGTTACAAATTTTGGGAGTTAAAACGTTAAGTAAATTTGATTTGTGATGGACACATTTGGACGGTAGTAACAATAGCTTGCAATCTATCAAGACTTGATTACCTTATAACCTGTGAAATTCTAGCGATAAAATGATAGATTAATCATAATGTCACCTTGGGATCACATCACCATGAAGAACTTCATCCAACATCCTTATGAGTCGCGAATTTACCGCAAATGGAAATTATTTGTCGGATCTGTCTTCCTCGGCGAAGTCGAGGAAGAGAAGGAACGTATACAAAAAGAGGAGATCAACTAGAGGTCAAAAGATTGAAGAAAATTCCATTAAACACATGGAATTTTTCCTTGCTGAAGGGGGGTAATGTTCTTATGATGATGAGAGCATAAGCGACGTCGAGGTGTTCTTGAGGTACAAACATCTACGGAAACAATGGGTACCCAAGGAACTTCCTCCAATAAACACTGATTTTTGTGTCAACGATAGGATTTATCGCATAGCACCATAGTCATTACATGGTTTGGGCCTATTTTGCATGGACGACATAAAGGTCTATTACGAAAAAGTTACTAAATTGATCGAGTATGTCGGACCCTGTTATAATTACAAAGATTGGATACAACTGGTTCGATATACACGAAGTATGCGTAGGTATGCACTATCAGCAAATTATATACAACTAAAAGATAAGGATCAAAATAAAGGAGTGGCTATGTACATTGACGGAAGGCCAAAAGCATTAGGGAATATTACAGGGTTTATAAACAGTACACGACATGGGTCAACAAATAAGCAACCCAATTGCATATTCGAGGCGTGTGAGGGAAACTGTGTATTTGTATGTGCGATAAAATCAATAACTGCAGGGGAAGAGTTGCTAATCAAATACAATTTGAATCACTTAGTTACAAACATAGTTACTATGGGGGTGGTACGTACTATGTACCATTTTACCCAACCTCCAATTAATGACTCCAATATACCATTTTATTCTTATGTTTTTTTTTGTAAGTCTATTGGTTTCATTTCGGTAATATTTTTTTATATTTAATTTTTGTCACAGTAGGACATTGATCGTACGGAGAAGGCTCTAGCCCAGAGCATAGATCACAATGTATCTTCAGGCGCATCTACCTGACAGGTTTACCTCTTTGTAATTGTACAAATTGGATACGAGCAAAACATTTTATTATTATGTTTTTTCATAAGTTTTTTGGGTTAATTTCGATAATGTTTTTAATATTCTTGTTGCAGTCGAATGATCAGGGAAAGGCACCAGTAGTAGAGGAGAGCATCCATAGTGATTTGCAGTCAATATTTTGTGATGATGACATCACTTATTCAACAAACCCTCTTGATACGATAAAGAAGGTCCAAAAAAAATGCAATCAAGAAATGGTTAAGTTGATGTTCATAGTGCCTCAAACATATGAGATAAAAGAGAAGGTTAAAATATTGAAAGAGAGATTACAAAACTTGCAAGTAAGCTGTCATGAGGTCTTTAATTATAACATAAGTTCATTCATGGTTTTATATTTTGTACTCTTTTATGTCATGAACTAAAATATGTGTTGTTTTTACAGGGTTATTTGCCTCCTTATGATGCTCCTGGCCATGATCAGGGTACTGCAAGTGCTACCCGAGGAGTAGGGATTGGTTCAAGTGTCCATCTTGATTTTCCTACACATACATCACATCATCTGACCCCATCATTCGTGCCTATATTTTCATCTGAAATGTCGGTAACACATACCATGAAGGCATCCGTTAATGCACCCTCTGGCAATGAACACATTCCAGAACATGTGTCAAGACATGTACCTGGGGATGCAGAGGCCACTAGTACTAGTGATGTTTTAGCAACATTTCCTAGATCTTCCCGTATTACTAGTACGGGAACATTTCCGGTCACACTTGTGGTGACCGAGGATTTCGTTCCCATAAAGATAGAGAGGGTCCCAGATACTTTAAAATGTTTTAATTATTATTATATATAATCCAATTGAAATTTACTTATTGATCGCTCTTTTTAGACTATTGATCCCATGATCATTTTGTAGGAAATGATGTTTTTTATAAACATCTAAGTGATATTACATTGGAGCTCTTTAGGCCCACCATACGTACACGGTGGAATGCCCAAAATCAAGATTTAAAAGATGAGCTCATTAACCGTTTAGCTGTGTTGTTCAGTGATAAAACATTCACCAAACTAAGGTCCTTCAGAAAGTTGGTACCTGTCTAAAGTATGCGAGGGACCAATATAGGTCACATTTAGAGAAGAACAAAAAGTACGGGCATCCCCCCATGATTCCAGAGAGGGAGTGGAAAGACCTAGTGTCAGATGGAAAGGAGAAGGCTGAAAAGAAAAAAGGAAAGACACCATCGGGCCAAGGAAGGTATGTGATACTATCAAAAATGTAATTATATGTTGATTACTCTTTCTATTTACATAATCTAACTTATTTCAAAATTTTCATAGGTTGCCCGACACATCAAAGGCAACAAAGGAAAGACTAGAAAAACACAGGCAACACAAACTTGGCTCTGGTGGTTATATGAAATTAGCCGCATGAATTGTAAGTATCAATAAATGAAATATAGTATCCAAATAATAAATTGAAAACAATTTTTATTTTATCACACCATAGAAGCAAAATTCATGATCTTATGCAAAAATGTAGGGCTTTGAATTCAACAGAGTTCCCATAGAAGATGACCTGAAGATTGCCTTCTAGCAAGGCTATGGAGTCGTGGTTGAATGCCTAAGAGTCTTGACCGGGAAAACACAACCTTCCACCATCTAACTGCGTGGAATTAAATAAAATCAATAAAGTTTATTTAAAATTGAATACTTGTGCAATGCAGCAGCGTGTCGTTTGGGGAAAAATTGGCAGGCTACAAAGTTCGGGTTTTGAAAAAATCGGGAAAAAAATGGGGAAAAGATCGAGAAAATATCGGATTTACAAAAAAACACAAAAATTTGAAGAAAAACAATTAGAAACTACTTTTTTAAAAAATTTAATGGCATTTCCATAGCATACAGACATTGAGAGCAAATAAAATACAGAGTTCAATCCATGAATTATAGAAAATAGATTTTTGTTGGTTATATTCATATTGCTAATTACATTGCACAAAACATACTACAACTGCATAAATATCAGATGGTGCCAGTTGTCTATACTACACATTTTTATTACATGTCTACCAAAGCATTTTATCAAACAATTCACTGCCTTGCTGCTATGGCTAAAAGCCCTAAAATAGTTGCTTTTGAACAAGTTATGGATGCTTGGAAAAATCTATGAAAGCATAATAGTAAGCAATAGCATAGACAAGGCATGAATTGTTTCAAAACCTCAAAGAAATGTGGTCTCATGGTGATGGAGATCCATGACAATCCATAGCAATTTGTTTGTCATGGCATTCGTTATGGCATTCCATCACCATGAGACCACATTTCTTTGAAGCATTTTTCAAATAGTTCACTACCTTTTCTATGCTACCACATTTTTCAAACATGTCTACCAAAGCATTTTATCAAATAGTTCAACGCCTTCATGCTATGGCTAAAAACCTAAAATAGGTGCTTTCAAACAAGCTATGGATACTAAAGCATAATAGTAAGCAATAACATAGACAAGGTAGTGAATTGTTTGAAAAAATGCCTAAAAGAAATGCAGTCTCACGATGATGGAATGCCATGACAATCCGTAGCAATTTGTTTGTCATGCCATTCCATCACCATGAGACTACATTTTTTTGAGACATTTTTTTCAAGTAGTTCACTACCTTGTCTATGCTACTGCATTTTTCATACATGTCTACCAAATCATTTTATCAAACAGTTAATTTCCTTGCTGCTATAGCTAAAAGCCTAAAACAAGTGCTTTCAAACAAGCTATGGATGCTTGGAAAAAATCTATCAAAGCATAATAGTAAGCAACAAGCCATGGTCTCATGGTTTTTTTTGCGCGAAAATTAGTTCGATTTTATTCACATTTTTTTGTAGATTTTAAACACGTTTTTTGGCTATTTTGCAGTTTGAAACGAAAAATAATCATTGACCAAAAAGTCAACAATTTTTTCAAAAAATTGGGGAAAAAATCGTCTAGCCTACAGATTTTTTAAAATTCATGATTAATTGGGATTTTTTGCAGATTTATGCTTCTATGGATTGCAATCTATTCAATATTAATTTCCACCATAAAATAATTACATTCCTATTTGTTCTAAACATTCAAGCAATGATAATACTACACATGACACTAGAATGTAACCTGGTGAGGGTGGAGCACAACCTACAGATGAAGGCCATGGTGTGCATCCCGGTACTTTAGAGCATGTAGAGCGTGATCAACATGTTGAGCATGATCAGGCTAGAGAAGATCAGGAACATGATGTGGCCCCATCAGGTAAAGAGGACCACTCTAAAGTTCTTTTAAACATATTTAATTGAAATTGGTGTATTAATTAATGTAACCTTTTGTGTTTCAACTTTAGAGCATGTAGAGTGTGATCAATGTGTTGAGCATGATCAGGCTAGAGAAGATCATGAACATGATGTGGCCCCATCAGGTAAAGAGGACCACTCTCATGTTCTCTTAAACATATTTAATTTCAATTGGTGTATTAATTAATGTAACCTTTCGTGTTTCAACTACAGATCAGGATTTAGAGATTGTTCAACATGTTGAGCATGAGTCTATAACAAAATTTTAGGAACATGATGTGGACCCATCAAGTAAAGAGAACCACTTTAATGTTCTTTTAATTAATGAAATACTTGTAACAATAATAATAAAACATATCGGTTTAACATTTCTTTCTTATTGCAGACCCCCCTTGAGCATCCACATCATGAGAAGACAACTAGGCGTACATTAAGATCATGAGAGAGGGAACAACTAAAGGGGGACATATATTGATTTAGAAAATGATACTCCACTTCAGCTTTATGTAGCTTTCAAAAAGAAACAAAAAGAAGTGATTGTAATCATATCATGACAACCATATTTTTGATAATATGTAAAAACTGAAAGAATGAATATTATATGTTAATGAATGAATGTGAATATGTTAATTAATGAATGTTATATGTTAATGAATGAATGTTATATGTTATTAATGGATAAATGAATGATTAATGTTATATGATTGGGTATGGGGAATTGAGAGTGATGTGAGGGGGGGGGAGGGGGGAGGGGCCAAATGAGCTTCCACCGTCACGTGGTTGGCCCTGCTAAGTAGAGAATATTAAACTATTCTTGAAACAAAGAGAAGCTTGATAAGGTAATGCAATTTTCAATATAAGAAATGCATCATTTGAAGCATCAAACCAATATGTAAAAATGAAAAAAAGTGCTAAGTTTTCACTATGGTGGTAGAAAAATGATTCTCTTACCTTGAATCCATGCTCTGCATCATAATTTTAAGTTGTTTCCATTCCAATGTTCTGAGTTTAGTTTGTTTGTATGGATTTGTATGAATACCACATTGTGTTGTGTGTGGATTTGGTTTCAAAGCTCTGTTTCTTCTGTTTTTAGTGGTGACATAACTCTAAAATTTGACTTTTGTGCATAACAGATTAGTGGAAAAATTGACAGCTCTGAAGGGTTTCTCTACTTACATTCATTCTTGATCATAAATGTTGTAAATAATATTAATGCTTCAAACTTAATGACTCGTTTCATTTTTATAATGATCAAAATGTTATAATTTGCTATACATTCAATCATTCTCTTGCCCCCTACCCTTTGCTCTCTCCCCCCTCCTTTTAAGAATTTTCTTTGTCATAAAAGATTAATTTTTGTCTCATTTACACAAATTTATCTGAAGTGCTAGAAGTGAATAAAGATATGTAAAAGATGATGGATTATGTCTAACCAACAACTTTCCATCTTATAGCTAATTAAATTCTTAATATTTGAATAGTTTAGAGCTCCAATAAAATAATTTCCCAAGATTTGAATACGAAGCGATGCGACTTGATTGATCTCTCACCGATGGTACATTTCAAGGAATATTTTTTAAAAAAAATTGCATTGTTTCATCAAAATTTTGATGAACACATCCGACGAATCACAGAAAAGGTCTGACGAAGTTTCTATAGCTACGACGAAGGCTTCGTCGTAACTCCTTGTTCATTTCGTCGTAATTACAACAAAGTCCACCGACGAATCACAGAAAAAGGTTCGACGAAGTTGTTTAGCTGCGACGAAGGCTTCATCGTAACTCCTTACCCTTTTCATCGCACTTTCGATGTACATCACCGATGAACTACATAAAAGGTCTGACGAAGTTGCTTACCTACGACGATGGCTTCGTCATAAATAATTTCCCATTTCATCGAATTGGCAACGAAATTCTAGTGTTCTTTCGACACCCATTTTGTCGATATTCCAATGAAAATCTGAGCCATTTTATGATGCCGACGACCGACGAATCTGCGTTGTTTTTTCAACATTTAATTCGTCGTCGGACCTGCGACGAAACTATTTTCGCTATTTCGTCACTACTCCGAAAAATATTTGTCAAACCACCGACGAACGTCCGTCGAAAAATAGTGTCAAATTCAGTAGTGCTAAGAGAGACTATTTTCCACTGCCTTTCATAGATCAAGTATTGGACAACTTAGCAGGCAGTAATTACTTTTCTTTTCTTGATGGTTTTAGTGGGTATAACCAAATTCAAGTAGATCTAGAAGATCAAGATAAAACAATATTTACTTGCCCATGGGGTACCTTTTTCTTATAGAGTCTTGCATTTTGGACTGTGTAATGCACTTGCAACTTTTCAACGTGTTGTTCTTGCTATGTTTGCAAATTTAACAACACCATGTGTGGAGGTAGACATGGATGATTTTTCAATCCATGGTACAACTTATGAAGAATCTTTGAATAATCTGAATAAAGTTTTGAATAAGTGCAAATAACATAGGTTATCATGGAACCATGAGAAAATTCTATTAATGATAGTTGAGGGAATTCTATTAGGACATCATGTGTCAAAAGAAGGAATCAAGGTAGACCTTAAGAAAATTGAAGTTATTTTGCAAATACTAATACCTCAAACTTAGACCGAGGTGAGAATCTTTTTAGGACATGTTGGCTATTATAGAAGGTTTATAGAAGGGTTTAGTAAGATTGCAGGTCCACTATTTAATTTATTAAAGAAAGATTGAAAATTTATTTAGACTTCAATGTGTCAAAAATCCTTTGATGATTTTAAACATGCCTTAACAACCTCACCTATCATAGCTGGGTCAGTCTGGGGTGAGCCTTTTCACATAAATGTAGATGCATCTAATTTTGCAATCAGATCAGTTCATAGATAGAAGGATGAATCAGGAGTGATGCATTCTATTTATTATATAAGCATAAATCTTAACCTAGTTGAGTTGAATTACATCACTACTAAAAAGGAATTTTTAGTAGTTGGGTATGCCATTAATAAATTTAGATATAATATTACTGGTTATAAAAAAATTGTACATACAAACCATGTAGCTACTTGATACCTGATGAATAAATTTGTGGGAGGATGCATCATTCAATGGTTACTGTTGTTACAAGAAATTGATATAACAATAGTTGATAAACTAGGTAAAGATAATGTTGTGGCTGACTTTTTTTAAAGGGTAGTTTTATGGGGGAATAATGAACCGGTAGAAGATGCATTTTCTGATGAACACATATTTTCCATATCTATTCAATTTCCTTGGTTTTCTAATATTGCTAATTATTTAGTAACTGGGAAATGTCCTTATTTCTCATCTAAGTAGCAAAAGAGATTAATTAGAGAAAGTTCTAGATTTGAATGGATTAATGGTTTTTTGTTTAAGATATGTGCAATAAATTGATGTTTATGATATCTTGAGGGCATGCCATGATGAACCACATGTAGTACATTACTCCACAGTGAGAATGGTACATAAGATTCTTGGAGCAGGCTATTTCTGGCCAACAATGACTAAGGATGGAGCTCACTACATTAGACATTGTGATCAATGTCAATGAATGGGAAGGCCTAAATGTTCAACAAAAATGTTGCTTCAACCACAAGTTTCCTTGGAGCCATTTGAGAAATGGGGAATCAAATTTGTTGGTCCCATAGACCTACCATCAAAAGGAAATCATTACATACTTGTATGTACTGATTATGCCACTAAATGGGAAGAGGTCAAAGCATTACCAACTGCTAAAGAAGAAAATGTTGTAGATTTCCTATATAAAAATATTCTACAGAGGTATGGAGTGCCTAGAACACTGCATTAGATCAAGGGCCACAATTTATGTCTTTAATGCTTCAGACATTTCTTCAGAAATATCAAGTTCAACATAGAAAATCATCACCATACCATCCTCAAGCGAATGGGAAGGTGGAGGTGACTAATAGAGAACTGGAGAATATAGTCACAAAGACAGTTTCATCTTGAAAGAGTGACTGGTATGATAGATTGAAATAAGTTTTTTGGGTATATAACACAACATGGAAAACAACCAAAGGGTTTTCTCCATATGAGTTAGTTTATGGAAAGATGCCTATTCTTCCTATAGAATTTGAACTTGAAACACTTAGAACAACTTTAAAAGTGGGTATAGACTTGATTGAAGCACATAAGAATAAAGTGTTGCAATTGAATAGGCTAGATGAAATGAGGATGGAAGCTTTTTATCAAACGAAGATCAATCAAAATCAAAGGAAACAATGGCATGATAATAATATCCGTAGTAAACAATTTACTATAGGAGATTGGGAATTGTTGTTTGATTCACAATTTCAGGAATTCAAAGGGAAGTTGCATACCAGATGGCTCAGACCATATGAGTTTAAATAATTTTTTGATAATGGAGTTGTCCAATTAATACCTATTGATGGAGAAAAGAAGACAATGTTGGTAAATGGACACAAACTTAGGCTTTATCATAAACCAACATCAAAAGAAGAATTTACAACTGCACTTCAATCAAGGATAGAACATTTTACTAAGGAAGATTTTTCTTCTTTAGGTGAAGTGTCTTGTCCTTAATACTTTTCATTTGATATGAATAAAGAAGAAAAATTGAAAACCATAAATGGTGGTTTGCCTTCCAAAAAATGATCCCAAAAAAAAAGAAGAAAGAGAAAAAAAATAAAAAATTCTAATCTTCTTTTCTCTTAAAGGTATAGATCTGGATAGATTTTGATGGCTCCTTGTAGAACTAGAAATATCCTAATGGCTCCTAATAAAATTTGAAATCAATTCCTTGATGAATCTTTGATTAAATGTTCAAAATAATTTAGCTTGTGATGGCTCCTGATTACTCTTGATTGGTTGTTCTCGAAAGACCTTAAGAATAGGACTGTTGATAGCTTTGAGTTATTAATGACTAGTTGATAGTTGATATAAATCACGACATTCAAGAGTGAAAGAATTAATGCATCATTGGAAGCTTTTAAGCTTCATTATTTTTGCTAACTTGTTTGTTCACTGTGTAGGTATAGGTTTAGTTGATATTTCATATTTTCCATGGTTTGACATCATAGCATGTGGAAGAAAGTGGGCTCCCACAAGGGTTGAACCTAGTGTGCCACTTTCTTATTTTAAGAAGGATAAAAGTATAAAATCATGTAATTATCAATTGTGATCAAGTACACTATACAATCTAGAAAAATTTGATAGATTTTGATCCTTTTTTAAAATAGCGAAAGTTTTTCCAGCTAACTCTACCATCAAATATACCATCCATCAACACCAATTTCATTTCACACCATTGAGAGGTAGGAATTTATATGATGTATTTATTTTTGAAAGTTTAAATGCATTAACTACTTGTCATAAAGTTGATGTAAAAGTCATGTCACCATGTTTAAATGCCAAATATAATTTATTAAGTGATTAGAATATGAGGTAACATTACTTGTTCAATTTTCAAGTAATGATTATGAAGTAGTCATATGACAAGATCCATGAATGTACTTCCACCACCTTTAGTCAAAAAAAATTAAAATAATTTCATTGGTGAGAAGTTTCAGGCATGCGAACCGTACTTCATATCAATTGAACATCATGGCGGATAAAGGGCATTTAATGTCCAAGAATAGAAGTAGTTATGAGCTATCTCATATTAATTTAACATAAAAAGAAACCTTTCATCATTTCTACAATATCGCTTTCTGAATATCTGCTAACAATCACTATTCCACAATTTTTGAATTATTATTCTATGAAAAATGGGTTACAAGAGGATGGTTGAGCCAAAAGAAGCTATTATTGACGGTGAAACCAGAAGATGGTTGCAGCAAGTAGGATGGTTAGACCTCATTCTCAAATATGAAGGTTATGAATGGGATTTAATTAAATAATTTGTTAAAAATTTCCATATAAACTTCACAGTAGTTAGAGGAGAAGTTATTGAGGTGTCAATTGCCATCATTAGTGCATTATCAGGAATTCCAGTGGAAGGGGAAATCATGAGACAAGGTCAACATGATTTAAAGGAGCTTCTAGAAATATTCCATGTTGACCTAGAACCTCTACCCACCTTTCAAATTCACAAAGCGAAAAATAAGGGCATTGAGCGAGGAAGCCTCCAGGAACCCTGGTCATCAATCATCCTTTGCCTCATGAAATACTTTACCTGTGAAGGTCAATTTGCTACTTTTTTGGGGCTAGCTCTTTGACTGTTGATTCATATTCATCATGGAGAAGCTAAGCAAGAGGTAAGGTTAAATCTACCCACATTCTTGTTTTCTCAAATCAGTGATATGGTGATGAAATGTAAAGAGAGAGAGAGTAGAATAACACATCATGGGTTAATGCATTTGATTGTTAAGCATCATTTTATGTGAAAAGAAAATGGTGAGGAAAAATGGAGATAAATTTTGATGCACACTGAGGGTGGGGGTTCTAGAAAATATCAAACCCCTATAGGTAGAACTTTAAAAGTAGAAAAAAAGGAAGCTCAAAGAAAATTGAGACTAAACCTATAGGGAGGCCTGGGAAACAAAAACCTAAGAAAATGAAAACTTCAAAGAAAAGAACAGTTAAGGAAAAAGAAACCTCAGAAAAACCTGAACCTAAAGGAGAAAGCAACAAAAAGAGAAAGGGGATTAAAAAGGAAGAAAAACTGAAAAAGAGAAAAAGAGATGAAAAACCTGAAAACCTGAGAAGAAAAAGAAAGGAAGAAAGGAGAAAGCTAGAAAATATCCTCCTGTAATTCAAGTTGAGGAATATGAGGTAGAAGAAACTGAGAAAGGAGAGGAAGGTTCTCAAGAAACCTCAATGTCAGACCCTACTTCTTAGGAAGAGGGAAATTTTGCTACTCAAAAATCTCCTGTTGAAAAGGAAGTTTCACAACCTTTATCTCCAATGTTTGAAGAGAATGTTGTTTCACCATAGTTTCAATTATTTGAGGAAACCCAGATCCATGATGTTACCACTTGTCTCCAACCCAGCTTGGAGAACAAATAGAGGAACCATTCATTCATAGAAAGGGAAAAAAACCCTTAGAGCAACAAGAAGGGCATGATAATAATTTAAATCAGGAGAAAGCAGAAGAAAATCAGGTCCAATTTGCATTGAAATTGTCAAGGTTGGAAATAGAAATGCAAGAATTTAAAATACAAAATATGATATTGGAAATGAAATTGAAACAAAAAGATGAAGAAATTTGAAAGTCTGAAGTAGAGGTAGAAAAATTGAAGTCACAATTGCAACAGGATACAACCCATTTGTTCACACAACTAGAAAATGCTAAGGAAACCCTAGAAAAAGTGAATGAAGAATGTACAAAAAAAGATAGTGAAATTTAGAGGTTAAAAGAAGAACTAGCTAGAAGGAAGCAAGTAGCTCCAGAAAGAGAAGAACCAAAATAGATAGTATCATCATCTTTTGGGTTACTTAGGTTACCTCCACCAGTGCAAAAACCATAAGAAAAATCAATAGAGTCGAGGTATCTTTCCTTCACTACCATGAGATACAAAAAAATCAATATACAACTTCAAAATGAGGTTCAAAAAGTTACCAAGGAAAGAGATGAAGCAGAACAGAGGGTGGCAGAGGCAGTTGATATTGCTTTTGCAATGCTAGCAACTAGGAATCCTTCATGCATGTATTGTTTATTTCTTAGAGAGTTGTTTTTGAAATCGAAGTTAGTCTAGCTTGTATTGAAGAGGCCTACAGATTTCAAAATTGATAATAATTTTCTTCAATCTTATTTCAAAAGTCATCCAAGTATCCAAAATCAAATGTGTGAATTTCACTAGCATGATTTTCTTATGGGAGATATTGATGATTCTCTTCTTAACATTTATGTTGGTGAACTTCAAATAAGGTCATTTATTTCTTTATTGAAAAATCAAATTGAATGGAGAAAAATAATGGGAGAATACAAAGAAGCACAAAAAAAAGTGTGTTCTACCCATGAGGGGAGAAAGACCAGATGTAGCTGCATATATTGCAAATTTTAGACCAGTTGCCAAACTCAATGATATTGCTCCAATCTATGTATGCAACTTATTAAGAAGTATTGCATGTTTCTAGGATATAGAGGGTTCATTGACTCCATTGGCTCATGAAGCATGCAACGAAAGATATAACTCCATTCCTTCCCCATTGAGAAGAAGAGAGCCTATCAACCCAAATAATATTAGATCGAGTTTGACAAGGGTGAGACATGTTATCAATTTGTTAAAACAACAGCAAGAGTTGTGGATTGGAATGAGATTCAAAATTACAATCATCATCATGCTCACTCCAAAAAATCAATGCACCAGAAAAGATTCTAGATGAAGTGTTAAAATCCTAGTATGAAAAGCTGGAACAGAATCATGGCTTTGCCAACAACAACAGGACAACAAAAAAATACAAGAGAAGTGTCTTTGATGGCACATTATGGATTGAAACTCTTAACAAATACATACCTGATGTGGTCAATGTGTAACCACAAGGGCATGGTTCAAAGCAGGAGGGGGAGGATGATGAGGGATTGTTGAAGACCTCATATACTTCATAAATTTGATACTTAATACTTTATATTTGACTAAAAACTGATAATACATCTTTTATATACTTCATTTTGAACTTAATTATGCATGAAGACTTAGAATTTGAATGCTTTTATATAAATGCTTATTTTCCTTAAATAAGTGATTGAATGGTATTTGATGTTGTGATTGTTTTTTTATTATGTATATTTAACTCATGACTGGAAGAGCATTAATTGATCAAATGAAGTGCTAATTGTTTCTCTATTCAAATGAGATTGGTGGCTAACATATCACGAATCAACAACTTCGACCAAGTGACTTGTCAGCCAAACAACAATTCCAGCTGAATGTGCATTCCACCTCTATAGTTCTTCTCAAACATCAACTAAAGATGATTTTAAGATCTTCACGATTGTTCTTCCTACGCTCTAGAATATCTTTAATAATTTGGAGTTGGTTAGATTTCTCACTTTTCCCTACTTTTCAAATAAGAGACGATATATACATCTAGTCTCAAGTGAGTTAGCTAGTAGATTGTATTAGTTTTTGATTTCAAGTAGATTTCATTTGTCAATCCCTAGTTGAGCACTTTTGTACTTCACCCCTCTTTGAGAAAATTTGATGGAAATAAAAAGAAGAATTTGATCCAATTCTATGTTAGATCCCTCCATAGGTAGAGCAGGGCCCGCTCTTCTGAAGGAAGGTGATCCTGTTAATTAATTTTCCATCTTCATTCTTGTTTTACATTGGAATTATTTCATCAATATTATGTTAGAGTAAATCTTAGATTTCGTACTACATTGCTATAATCTTTGTTTCATTATTGTGTTGATCAATCATAATTCTTTTTTGTTTTAGTTTAGTTCACTTTCTAGTTAATTAGATTGAAGATAAGATAGTTAATTCATCATTGTTAAATAGTTATATTCTTAATGGAATATGCACAAAGAAGGAATTATTACTTTCCATATTGGATAAATGAGGAATGAAATAGTTTGCTTTTGAATTAGCTAGATTTTAATTTTGTTGATTAATTAGATTTTGAATTCAAGTAAGGTTAGACTTTCATTTTCTGCAAAATAGATTAAGTTTAATGATTCATTCCTCATAATCTGATCCATCTTGGAATATGAACTACCTTTGCACATTTTCTACTTTGAATAATTAGTTTTCATTTAAAAGCTTTTAGGATAATTCTGAGTAAGAAATGAGTTAGAAGAAAAGCATAGAAACACTTCTGATAAAGAATAAACACCCACGAACCTCTCCTAAAAAAGAGAGCCAACAACAAAACCCCCCAAAAACCAATCCAAATCTTACCACAGATAGATTTAGACACTCATAGGTTGATAGTTAAATATTAAATGATTAGGGAATTGTGACCAAAATGACCCCTACCCATCAAAACTCACTAGGGAAGAACTCATGGAACGCCAATGCTTTGAAAGCATAGCTCCTATCTCCCCATCATTTGTTGCACATAATTTAACATAGGGCTTCACAAATTCATCACTAGGGCTACAACAAACCTACATTCCCAGTATTGCAACAATCCTTGCTAAAGACTTTGGTCATGCTCTTTCATTTGAGAACACACTTGTGGGTACACTTGAAACCAATCCTCCATCTCACACAACCACTTGGACACCTACCTTTGGTGCTCCTCTCATTCTCGAGGATCCTAAAAAAACATACACACCTCTTGACCTCCATTATTCCACCATGACTTCCACATATCAAGGACATCCATCTTCATCCATACCCATGAGTACCAAAAGTGTTCCTATCATCATGCAAAGCAGTGGGGATCCAACATATCAAAACAATGCACAAGGGCATATCAGTACCATACCACAAAATCAACCCTTAATACAAATAGGGAAAGCTTCATCCAATCCTCCAATTGGTTCATCCATACCATTGGTTTCACAAAACATATCCATCCCATCCATTATCAATGCATTGCAAAGCAATCCCTTGGTACAACAAATCTTGTCAATATAGGTAATACATTAACTACATCCCTCATGCAAGGGAATCCTCAAGACATGGGACAAGGAAATATTTTTAATCAATGGACTCAAGGTCCTAGTGTGTCATTTCCATCACATAATCCAATGGCACCATCCTCATCTTTTCCCACAGTCCCCTTTACTATGTCAAGTCAAACAGGATCTCAAACATACATTCCTCCACCTCAATCCACTATCCTATAAGGAATGTTAAGCCAAGGGAATTCCCAACCTCTCATCACCAATCCATTACCCACTGAAAAACATCAACATCCACAATCCTCCATCGATGTCCCAACAACCATCTGATCCTACATTGCAAGCACATGCCTTAGCTTTAAAACAAGCACAACAAGCCTATCAGCAAGCCCTAACAACACAACAACAACAACAAGAAGCAGCCCTAGTAGCACAACAACAACAAGTAGCCCTAGTAGCATAGCAACAAAAGCAACAACAACAAGCAACCATAGCAGCACAACAACAACAACAATAAGAAGCCTTAGCAGCACAACAACAACAACATCAAGAAGCCTTATTAGCACAACAACAACATTAGGCCCAACAACAAGCCCTAGTGGCACAACAACAACAACAAGCTCAACAACAAAGCTTACTAGCTCAATAGTATGTCTAACAACAACAACAAGGTTCCTATTATAATCCTCAATTACACATCATCAATCCAAACGTGTTAGGAACATATACGTTAATACCCCAATTGCCTTCACAAAATCCTACACCACCATACACCCCATATAACACATCCTCATATCAAAATCCCATGTATAACTCATCCATCATCCCACCATATGTTCCTCCACCAAACCCGCAAGATGATCTAACATCATAATTTAAGGCGCTATCACAAGAAATGCAGGACTTTCCCATGGGCAAGGCAAAGAATCCCCATACACATAATCTATGTCCCTATCCATTTGATCAAAATATCACAATGGTACCATTCCCTCCCAGCTTTGAAATCCCCAAATTTGAAAAATACAAAGGGAGAGGAAGTCCTGTGGACCATGTCAAGGAGTTTAACATCATGTGTATGGTGTTGGCTTACAATGATTCATATTTAATGTGCCTCTTCCCTTGAAGCTTAATAGGACCTTCTATGGATTGGTTCTCTCACCTACCTCTCAGTATGAAAACATTTCAAGAAATTATCGATAAATTCATCGATCACTTCTCCTTCAATCTTGACACGGATGTCAGTCTAGAGGAATTGTACACTCTCAGACAAAACAAAGGAGAAAATTTCACCAATTTCTTACAACAGTGGAGACAAAGAGCTTGTAAAAGAAAGTGGCCTCTTCCCGATGAACAACAAGTGAGAATCATCATAGAAAATCTAGATCCATATATGTCCTTCCACTTTAAAATGTAGTGCATCACATCTTATGAAAAGCTTGTCCCTAGAGCCCTTAACATCGAGAGAGATCTAATCTTGTAGGGAAATACTCAAGCTTATAAAGACAAACTCCCATCAACTAGTTCAAACATCAAGCCTCATGTCTGGGCTAAGAAAAAAAACGTAAAAAATGATGGTGTGGTAGATGCTAAACTAGTCCTAAGTGCTCCTAGGGAAAAAAACACTCAAGATGCTAACATCCAACCAATTGTGCAACAAACAACACCCCTACAGAACAATCAAATCAATAACACTGAAATGCAAAGGTGAACCCATAACAAGAACAACTATCCTAAATGAAAGTACACACAATTATCTAAACCCATCAAGACCATCATGAAAAAGTTGGTAGAGTAAAATCTTATTAGACTTCCCAAATTTGAAAACTACCTAGAACCACAAGAGAAACCATCTTGGTACAACATAAATGACCTCTGTGACTTTCATAAGATCAAGGGACACAAAACAACAAAATATACGAGGCTCAAAATCATTATCCAAGACCTCATAGAGAATGAAACTATATCTGTTGAGGTACTAGCCAGGAATCAGGATCTTAAGATATACAAGAACCCTATGCTAGATCATAACAAAGCAAACAACATTAGGAAAGTTAAGGATTACACAAATGTACAACATACCTATTCCAATGTAGTTGCTTCCTGTGATAGTGTCATCACTGTCATCACCATCAAAGGGCATAGTGTAGAGTGTGGAGTCGCCACATGATGTGGTAAAGTTTCCATTCAAGGAGTCCCACCCTAATCTAGGGAACAACCTACTCAACCAAAAACAAGCACCAACAAGTATAATCTCTTAGATCAGCTTAAGAAGACCCCCATACAGATATCAATCTTAGAGTTGTTAAGGCTATCATCCGCACATAGAGAAATCTTGGAGAAAGCTTTATCAGAGTCATTTGTTCCTCAGGATATTGATACTGATCAGTTTCAAGATATGGTAGGACATATTTATAATCACCTTCTCACCTTTTCAAAGCAAGAACTACCATCACAACCATCTCATAATCATGCTTTACACCTTGAGGTTATCATTCATAAGAACAAGGTCAAAAGAGTCTTAGTAGATGGAGGTGCTAGATTGAACATTTGTACCCTTAAGCTAATCAAAAATCTAGGCTATACAAAGGATACTATTAAGAAGACAGAGAACCACCATCAGGGCATATGATGACCAAGAACAAGTATCACAAGGTATCATTACACTACCCATCCAAGTAGGCTCTCTCATCACAGAAACTACATTCCAATTACTTGACCTTGATCTTCCCTACAACATACTACTTGGTCGACCCTGGATCCATGCTCTAAAATTTGTAGCCTTGACTTATCATCAATGTGTGAAGTTTCCTTTTGAGGGTGGAGAGATTAATATCCATGCAGATCCTGAGCCTTTTTACTATTGCAAAAATCTTGAAGCCAAGTTCTATATAATCCCCCAAGTACCCAAGAATGATGAAGGGCCTACACCTTATACCTCATTTATTGACCCATCATTCCTTGCATCTACATCTAAAATGAAGGCACCCATAGTGCAGAACATACTTGATATCAAAGCAATGATCCAAGATGATGGTTGTGGGAATTAAAAAATAATGAAGAACACCTTTGTCTTAGGAGAGCTACCTATTTCTCCTCAATCTCATGAGAAACCTACATCTAATAGCAAAGAGACTGAAACTATCAAGATGGAAACTACTACCTTCACTAAATGGGGGGATTTGAATCAAGAAGATGTTAATGAGGACAATATCTCTAAGCTCCTCTATCAAGATGAACAACATGTCCCCGCTCTTCCTCTGAAAGATAATAACAAAGGCTTGCAGTTAATGAAGGGAATGACATATAACAAGAATGAAAAGCTAGGATATAATGATAATGGTTTACTAGAACCTACTGTTCTTGAGAAACGATTAAATAATTTTGGCCTAGGTTGTATATTAGCAAGTCATCCTTATTGGAAAAGGTACTTCTGCTAAATGAGTTGAGGATTCCTCTTGGTTACCTACATCACATGATACAACCTTAGATGACTTCTCCCTTGATGTTTTTGACTTGTTTGAAAAAAAATCCCTCTTCATGATATCCATTAAATATGTTGCTCTGAGCAATCAACCAACTAAAATATGCCTAGTCTACCCACAAATCATTGATATGGACCAACAAGGACCACCAATTCTTTATTTCTTTGAAAATTATGAAGCGATCTCAGAATTCATGGGACTCCGTGATAAATTACCATGGGTAGATCACAAAGCAAGTTTTGACATAGAATTGGATACAGAGGCATACTATGGGGAGACGATTGATCCTTCAGTCACAAAATTGATGAAATGCAACTAACATGCAAATCCTTAAGTGAAAACCACACTATGGAACTTTCTAATCCTAAAAAAGTAAAAAAAAAGGACGCATCCAAAGGTGAAAACCTCTCTAAGGCACCCAAGGATGAAGGATCCAATCTCCCCCTTAGTGAAATGCATCCAGAGAAGTCAGTAATACTAGCAGAAAAAACCACTCCAGTCAATGTGGGAACAAAAGAGGCACCTAAGATCACTTCTTATGTCAAATCCTTGTTGGAAAAAGATCAGAAGAACTTGCCAACATTCCTGAAGGATCACAAAGCTACCTTTGCATGTTCATACATAGATATGCCAGGGCTCGACCCAAAAGTGGTTGTGCACCACTTAGCAATCTATCTTGAAGCTAAGCCAGTCAAGCAAAAATTATGGAAGATGCACCCTCAGATAGCAATCTTGGTCAAACTCGAGTTACAAAAGCTTTTTGACATTGGATTTATCCTAATGATAGATTATCTTGAGTGGGTTTCAAACCTGGAACCAATCTCAAAACCCATTGGGGGCATCAAAATATGCACTGATTTCAGAGACTTAAACAAGGCATGTTTGAAGGATGATTTACCTCTTCCCAATATCGACCTCATTGTAGATTTAACAATTGGGCATGAAATGCTATTGCTCAGGGATGTTTTTTCAAGCTACAATCAAATCATAATCGCCAAGGAGGATCAACACAAAACTGTGTTCACTTGTCCATGGGGAACCTATTCATAGAATGTAATGTCATTTGGGCTAAAGAATGCAAGAGCAACCTATCAAAAGGAAATGACCTTAATCTTCCATGACATGATCCACAAAATAGTTGAAGATTATGTGGACAATATTTTGGAAAAATCAAAGAAAATAAATGAGCACATACAAGTCTTAGGACCTATCTTTGATAGGCTGGAAGAATATAAAGTAAGGCTAAATCCAAAAAAGTGTGTCTTTGGGGTCACATCAGGGAAACTCCTTGGCTATATTGTCTCGCAAAGAGGGATAAAAATTGATCTAGCAAAGGTAAAATCCATCTTAGACATGGAACTACCACAAACACTAAAGCAGATGAGAGGGTTACAAGGAATATTTTTGTCCATCAGGAGATTCATAACATAGCTATCAGATAAAATCCACCCCTTTTCACATCTTCTTCATAAAGGGATAATTGACAAGTGGGATGAGAAGTGTGATAAAGCTTTCCAATAGATCAAATACTATCTACTTGTTGGATGCTATAGATGTGTTGCTGATATGTGGTTGTCATTGATGTCAACACTATTAGCCTTCAATACATTAGAGGTTGTATATGTCGGGGATATTGAGAAAATTGTTAAAATAAGTGTTCCAGGTTCCCAGTGGAACTATGAAGGTCTTGAAGATGTCTTGTTCTGTACGCCAAAGATCAGTTGTTGTGGATTAAATGGTTTTCTGTTGAGTGTATCTAGTTCATCCACCAAAATTTTCAAAGTTCCACATGAATATTTGATCATGTTGTGAACAGTTGCGTTTTGATAGTATTTTTGTGGGTTCAGTCAGTATTCTGAATTGTAGTTTATGTGTTTTTGTTGCTGCAGATGTTTCTCTATTAGTTCTTGTTGATGTTGGATGATTCTAGATCGTGCTTTATCTTTGTGGTATGTCCACATTGATCGGTGTGCTCATGGTCGAATATTTTTCTCTGTATGTTTCATTTTTCATGTTCCTGGCCGACATGTTGATGGTAGCGTGTTGTGGATCTTCAAGGTGAAATTAATTGAAGTCTTTTTGTGTCGGAGTTCTTAATTTGGGTCTCCACTATGTTGTGGCTGACCTTAGTGGATTCACATTGCAAATTTATTTGTAAATTTGGGTCGACATTGAAAATATGTTTTATATCCCTAGCCGACTAAGTTGGTGCAATATCATGTTGCAGATATATAAGAGTGGTTGTTTGAGAAAAGTTAGAGTGTGCATAAGAGAAAATGTATGCCAGAGAAAGTGAAAATGTGTGAATAGTGTCCAAATCATTCGATTACAGAGCAGAGTGTGAAGAAGATTGAGCGAAGTGTGAAGAAGTTGAGCGAAGAGTGAAGAATATTTTTCTGTGCCTAACTAGAACTATAATCAAGCTTGTGTAGAAGCTATTTTCTCAGTTCACATTTTGGATGTCTTTAATACAAACTCCTTTTGGATAGTGAATCCTCTTTTGTATTTGAGCAGTGAGCTCTAGCCAATGTGCCTGAATGCATGTGCATTCCCCATATTTCTCATTATACTTTTAATAGGGTATAATATTTTGGACTACATCCACCATGGTTTTTCCCCTAACAGGGTTTCCACATAACAAATCTTGGTGTTATATGTCTCTTTGATGTGCTAATTTTTTATTTTTTATTAATCTTTCATCAGATTTGAGATTAAGTTAAGTAAGGTTAGAAGAATTTTAAATATTTTGTGACAATTGATTGACCCCCCCTCTTAGTTGGTTGTCCTTGTTTTTCCAACTATTGGTATTAGAGGAGATTCCTCTGAAGAAATTTAAAAGCTTGAGGTGATCTGAGATGGCATCATACAAGAAGGACAGTCCTAGATTTGATGAAACAAACTACTCATTGTGGAAAGCTAGGATGGAGTGTCATTTGAAGTGTATTGGTGAAACTTTTTGGAAAATTACAAAGAACAGATATGTTATTCCTACAAGTGGTCCTTCCACTCTTGATAAAATCAAAGAGGCTGAGAATAATTTTGGGCCATGGAAGCTTTGCTAAGTGCTCTGACAGATTCAGAAATGATAAATGTGTTAGGTCTACAGACAGCTCATGAGATGTGGACAAAGCTGGAAACTTTGTATGAAGGATATGTACATGTGAAGATGGCTAAGCTACATAGTTTTAAAGGTAAATATGAAAATCTGAAAATGGGTGAAGATGAAAATATTTCTTCTTTTATGCAGAGAGTAAATGAACTAGTGATGGGCATTAGATGTGTCAGTGGTATCCTAGAAGAGGAAGAAATTATGGCTAAGGTGCTTAGATCATTTCCTACCTCCTACAAAGCAAAGGCTCGTGCTATTGAAGAAACCGGATCATTGACGAATGTGACAAGGGATACGCTGATTGGAAAACTTGTTGCCTTTGAGTTGAGCGAATTTGGTGATTATATTTCTAAGACTGAAACTGCATTTAAGGCTACTGTATCCAGAAGAAACAAGCAAAGATATGATCTAGGAGAGAGTTCTAGAAAGACATTCAAGTATGAGGAAGAAATGAAACAGCTTGAAGATGAAGAAAGAGAACTAGAAGAATTGGAAGCACTGATTGTGAAGAAAGAAGGTAGAGGACAAGGTAAGTATAAAGGAAAGTTTCCTATCAAATGTTTTTCTTGTAGTAAAATAGGTCATTTTGCATCAAGGTGTCCTGAAAGAGTTCCTAGATCTAAGCCTTACAAATCTAGATTCCAAAAGAAATGTTATTTTGCTAAAGGAGCAACTAATGATGAGTCTAATAAAGATAATGGAAATGAAGATGATTGGGTTTTCATTGCTATCAAGAAAAATAGTCATGTTGCTACTAAATTTGTTACAATTGAGAAAGCTCTTGCAGCCCGAATTGAAGAAAAGGATGAGTGGGTCATTGATAGTGGATGCTCACATCATATGACTAGTGACAAAAGAAAAAATTTGTAAGTCTAGAGAATTATGATGATGGGATTGTAAGATTTGGAGATAACAATGCTTGTGTGATTCATGGTAGAGGATCTATTTGTCTTGGTGGTAAACATAACATTGATGATGTTCTTTATGTTGAAGGCTTAAAGCACAACCTGTTAAGTGTTGGATAGATGGTGGACAAGGGCTATGATCTTCAGTTCAAAAATGGAAGATGTAGGATATTTGGAAACTCTAGAAATATAATTGCATTAGGTAAACAGACAAAAGGTAACATTTTTCACCTGAATGTTGCTAGTGAAAGTTGTTTGATTGCTCAAGTAGATGAAAGCTAGTTATGACATAGAAGGTGGATTTTGATAACATAGTCAAAATAAGTTCCACTCAAGCAGTAAGAGATCTACCTAAGTTAGTGAAGCCTAATAGCACAATTTGTAAGGAGTGTCAGATGGGAAAATAGAAAAGAGTTTCTTTTCAGAGTAAACAACATCATTCAAATAGATTACTGGAGCTTGTGCATACTGATCTATGTGGTCCCTCCAAAGTCAAAAGTCTCCATGGTGAAAGGTACTTTATGTTGATTATTTATGATTACTTTAGAATGATATGGGTTTCTTTCTTAAGAGAAAAATGTGAAGCATTAGAAAAGTTCAAAAGTTTCAAGGCTATGGCAGAAAATGAGAAAGCTCTGAAAATCAAATGCTTAAGGTCAGACAGAGTTGGTGAGTTCACCTCCAAAGAGTTTAATTCCTTTTGTGAAGAGCATGGAATTAGAATAAAATTATCTACTCCCCGAACCCCTCAACAAAATGGAGTTGAAAAGAGGAAAAATAGGACAATACTAGATGTTGCTAGAACAATGATGATCGAAGGAAATGTGCCTCACATCTATTGGAGTGAAGTTGTAAGCATTGTTGTGTATACTTTGAACTGGGTAAATGTTAATGGTAATTCTGGTAAGACTCCTTTTGAACTATGGTTTGGTTATAAGCCTACTGTTAAGTATTTCAAGATCTTTGGAAGAAAATGCTACATCAAGATAGATGATGATATAGGAAAGATTGATGAAGGAAGTGATGAAGGAATCTTTCTAGGCTACTCCACTAGAAGCAAGGCCTACCGGTGCTACAATAGAAGACTAAGAAAAATGGTTCAAAGTGCAAATGTTAGAGTTGATGAGGATTATGCTAAATCATCCAAATATTGTGGATATGATTCAAATGAAAACAATACAAACAAAGGGAAGAATGTTCAGACACAAAATCAACTTCAAATTGTACAATATGTTCAATATGTTCCTTTTGTTTCGATAATTTAGGATATTCAGGAAGCAGAGACAAGTGCAAGTGGAGAAGAAAGAATAGAAGAATTAGAAGTTCGAGAGAATCCTAAAACCCCAAGGTATGTAAAGCTAAATCATTCAAAAAATAAAATTATAAGGGATAAGAATAAAGGTGTGCAAACTAGAAGAAATATTGCAAAAGAGTATTGCCTGATATCCAAGATTGAACCTAAATATTTCAATGAAGCTCACAATGATGAACACTGGATGGAAGCTACGAAAGAAGAATTAATGCAAATTGAAAAGAATAATACATGGGTACTTGTTCCTAGACCTAAAGATAAAAATGTGATTGGTACTAAATGGGTCTTTCAAAATAAGTTAAAATGAACAAGGTGAAGTAGTAAAAAACAAATCAAGACTAGTATGTAAAGGGTATTCACAAATGGAAGTTATTGATTTTGAAGAAACTTTTTCCCTTGTTGCCAAAATTGAAGATGTAAGATTATTTCTTGCTTATGTTGCATATAAGAACTATAAAGTTTATCAAATGGATGTGAAGTCTGCTTTTCTAAATGGTGAGCTAGAAGAAGAAGTATACATTGAACAACCGGATGGATTTCAACTAACTGATGAGGAAAACATGGTTTTTCGACTGAGGAAAGCTCTATATGGACTCAAGCAAGCCCCTAGAGCCTGGTATGCTAGAATGGACAAATACTTACTGAAGATTGGATTCTATAAAGGTACTGCTGACAACAACTTGTATTTCAAATTGGATCATGATAAAGAGTTGATTATTGAGGTGTTTGTTGATGATATTATTTTTGGAGGAGATGATAATCTATGTATGAGGTTTGCTGATGAAATGAAGAATGAATTTGAAATGAGTATGATTGGAGAGATGAAGTTCTTTTTGGGATTGCAAGTTACTCAGTTATACAAGGGGGTTTTCATATCCCAATCCAAATATGTGAGATATTTGTTGAAGAAGTTTGGCATGCATGATTCAAAGCCTGTTGGTACTCCTATGGTAACCAGATGCAAGTTAACACAAAATGATGATTCTCCTAAGGAAAATAAAACAAGGTACAAATCTATGATTGGTGGATTGCTCTACTTAACAAAGACCAGACTAGACATTATGAATGTTGTATGTATGGTTGCTAGATTTCATGCTGATCCAAAAGAGTCTCATGTGACTGTTGTAAAGAGAATCTTCAAATATCTAAAAGGAACAATTGATTTTGGACTTTGGTATCCTAAGGATGATGATCTTACTTTGAATGTATATAGTGATGTGGATTGGGCTGGAGATGTAGATGATAGGAAAAGTACTAGTGGTGGTACCTTCTTCCTAGGGAAGAAGCGGGTGTCTTGGTTGAGCAAAAAGAAAAATTCCATTTCTCTATCTACTGTTGAAGCAAAATATATTGTTGCTGCCAATAACTGTACTCAAGTGATGTGGATGAAACAGATGTTGAAAGATATCAAAGTAGTATATGATGAACCTATTTCCATATACTGTGATAACTCAAGTGTTATTAACATTTCTAAAAATCTGGTGCTACACTCTGAGACCAAGCATATATCAATCAAGTTCCACTTTTTGAGGGAGAAAGTAAGTGAGAAAGAAGTCAAACTATGTATGTGCCTACTAAAGAGTAGATTGCAGATATTTTTACCAAGCCATTGCCGAAGGATACTTTTGAGTATCTTAGAGGGATGCTAGGGGTGATTACCCCTCCTGATATGAACTAAGGATGCATTAATTTGTATCAATCTATGCATTTCATGATCATATTCTGACCCGGATTGATGTTCTTGTGGCTACTACTCAGGGGGAGTAGTTAGATGTGCAGATATGTGGTTCAGAGCTTGTATGTGGAAAGATAATGCTTATCTTTACCATTGATTTCAAAGGGGGAGAAGTGCAATGTGAAAAAATGTTGATTATCTGAGGAGATCCCTGTGGGAAGAAGATCTTGAGAAGAGTCAAAGAAGAAGAGTCTGAATCTAAGGAGGAGCAAATGTTGATTGAGATTTGGGTTGATGGTGTTTTTCACATCATGTGTTTCCATCAATGCCAAAGGGGGAGATTGTTGGATGTTGTGGATGTGTTGCTAATATGTGGTTGTCATTGATGTCAACACTATTAGCCTTCAATACATCAGAGGTTGTATATGTCGAGGATATTGAGAAAATTGTTAAAAGAAGTGTTCTAGGTTCCTAGTGGAACTGTGAAGGTTTTGAAGGTGTCTTGTTTTGTACGTCAAAGGTTAGTTGTTGTGGATTAAACAGTTTTTTGTTGAGTGCATCTAGTTCATCCACCAAAATTTTCAAAGGTTCGCATGAAGATTTGATCGTGTTGTGAACAATTGTGTTCTGATAGTATTTATGTGGGTTTTGTCAGTATTCTGGATTGTAGTTTATGTGTTTTTGTTGTTGCGGATGTTTCTCTATTAGTTCTTGTTGATATTGGATGATTCTAGATTATGCTCTATCTTTTTGTATGTCCACATTGATCAGTGTGCTCATGGTCAAATATTTTTCTCTGTATGTTCCATTTTTCATGTTCTTGGCTGACATGTTGATGGTAGCGTGTTGTGGATCTTCAAGGTTAAATTAATTGAAGTCTTTTTATGTTGGAGTTCTTAATTTTGGTCTCCACTATGTTGTGGTCGAACTTGGTGGATTCGCATTGCAAATTTATTTGTAAATTTGGGTCGACATTGAAAATATGTTTTATATCCCTAGCTGACTAAGTTGTTGGTGTAATCTCATGTTGCGGATATATAAGAGTAATTGTTTGAGAAAAGTTAGAGTGTGCATAAGAGTGAATGTATGCCAGAGAAAGTGCAGATGTGTGAATAGTGTCCAAATCATTCCATTGTAGAGTAGAGTGTGAAGAAGATTGAGTGAAGTGTGAAGAAGTTGAGCGAAGAGTGAAGAAATTTTTTTTGTGCCTAACTAGAACTATAATCAGGCTTGTGTAGAAGCTATTTTCTCAATTCACATTTTGGATGGTTTTAATCCAAACTCCTTTTGGATAGTGAGTCCTCTTTTGTATTTG
>VDFB02132252.1:0-20936 GCA_007258455.2 Sequoia sempervirens
GCATATTTTGGATTAGGACAACCTTACCTCACTTTGCAAAATCTTGACTTTCGAAATTAGGTTATCATTGGACTTAGACATCATTATCTCCTTAAGTCATTATCTTTTTGTGAGATTCTTCCAACTCAAAAGTCTAGTTAGGAAGACTCACTTGTCATTTGTCCTTGTCATTTAATCCTTCAAACAAGTCCTTTGATATTTCAAAATTGAGACATAGATCAAGCATAGGGTGGTTAGGAAACCTTTTTCCAAATCATTTTAGACCTTTGCATTTGCATACCTTAGATATTCAAATCATTTTAGTCCTCACCTTGCATATCTTTAAAATCCAAAATATTGTCATCATATTCCTCATTTGGCATCTAGACTTTGCATTGGTCATTTCCTTAACCAACATTTTCACATTAGTCCTCACTGTCACCTTGACATTTGACATCCTTTCTTAACAATTTATCACCTTGCATTGGTCATTTTCTTTAGGAAAACGTCATTACCACCTTGCATTGACATCCTCCAAAAATACAAAACAAAACAAAAAAAAAGTGTCATAACTTGTCATCCTAGTCTTCATTGTCCTTTGGCATTAGTCATTTTCTCTAGACAACATTGTCATATTGCATCCCTTATTGTCAAAAAATCCAAAAAAATAGTCTTGCATTGTCATCCTTTATTAAAAAAAAATCCAAAAACATTATTTCATCCTAGTTGTTATTTTGAACCTAGGCTTTTGCATTAGTTGCCTTTTTAGTTGACATAATCATCTTAGTCCTTATTTTGCACCTCATCATCCTAGTCCTAATTGTCACTTTCACTTTTCAACATTACACATTTCCTTAGATACACATTATCATCCCGTTGCATTGTCATCCTTTATCACACAAAAAAACAAAAACATAGGTTAGTGCCATACTTGCATTGTTATTATCTTCATTTGAGCAATTTCCTTTGATGGTGGAGACAAGACTTCAATGAAAGAAAAAACAAATGGGAGACTTTGGACAAGACTTTGACAACCACACCAACATCAACACCAATCCCAATGACTGGATCTTTGATGACCCATTTGGCAATTTGAATGCACAATCTTCCATGAACATGTCAAATTCTTTTCAAAATCCACTTTTTGAACAATTCATACAAAGAGACCAAAATGGACAAGTTTACATTGAAAACTTAGAGGTAGCAGCCCAAAATCTGAAATTCGCTTCACTTGTAGAAGAATTGGTCTTAAACGATCCTGAACGATACCTCGCTATGCTCTTAGACCAAGGCAAAAGATTACAAAAAGGCTTTGACATTAATACCATACGACCTGTCTCTCCTAATCATACGACACAAAACACAACATCCCAACATGACACGAACAATACCTCAACCAATCACACTGCTGCTACTACGCAAGTTGCTACTACCACCATTAATGTGACATCTAGTGGCACCATAAATCAAAACACCTCCTCTTCAACTAACGCAATTGGAGGAACATCTACTATGACCATGCCTACAATGTCCACATCATTTACACAAATGCTAGGAGCTACCTTTTCATAGTCCATGCCTACAACTTCCACATCATCTTCTCAAACAATAGGAGCCACCTTTGCGTCCACATCAATAGGCACCACTTCTTCAAATCCTATGGTCGGCTCTTCATCTATGACAATGGGGGCATCTTCATCACATCCTTATGGTGGAACCTCATTTAATCCCTTTGGGCAAAACTCACAATGCATTTTCATTCAAGGCCCTCAACACAACATTAACACATCATCACAAATGAACATCCCACATGGACAAGGGCACAATACACATATACCACATAGACACTTTCAAGGACCAAACACTACCATGCCACATGGACAATTCTTTCAACAAGGACAGGAACTCAAATGACACAACAAATGCACACCTTTGGACATCAAATAAGTCAGGGACCTCAAATACAGACAAACATGGCAGGGTTACATATTCCCACATACTCGTCCCAGATTCATACTCAACAACATATCCCCAATCACAACTGGCAATATCAGAAAAACATACCTTACTTTCAGGCAACCAATGATCCCATCATACACACCTTGGTAGCAAAAGTGGATGACCTTCAAAAACAGATGGAAAATATGAAAACCTCTGACAAGAAGACACAAATGCCATATGACTTATGTCCATATTCTTTTGATACAACTTTGTACATGCCACCATTTCCACATGGTTATGTGGCTCCAAAATTCAATAAATACAAGGGTAAAACAAATCCACTTGACCACATCAGAGAGTTCATAACAAGTTGTGTGGATATTGCTCATGAGCACACATATCTAATGCGACTATTTCCTAAAAGCCTCACAGGACCAGCGCTAGAATGGTTCTATACACTGCAACCTGGAATATAGTCATGGAAAGAACTTGCTAAATAATTTGTGAAAAATTACACATACAACATTGACACAGACACCTCCATTACCAACTTATGCCAACTCACACAAGAAGATTCAAGTGAAACCTTTTTACCATTCTTTCAAAAATGGAGGGGCCTAGCGAGTCGTTGTCATATAGACATACCTGAAAAGGAAAAAGTTGACATGTTTGTACAAACGTTAATGGGCCCACTGAAAAATGGCTTGCGTGTTCATTGTTGCACAACTTTTGCGGACCTAGTTGAACGAGGTGTCCAAGTTGAACAAGCCCTCATAGCTGAAGGAAGACTAAAATACGCTCCTAAAAACACAAATGCAAACCCTCCTTCTACTGACAAAACCAAATTCTGGGTTAAGAACAAACATGTTACCAACGATGGTGTAGTTGATGCTAAGGCTGTCAACACTATGGGTCCTATGATTACTCTAAAAGGGACACAACCACAAAACACACAAATGATGACACAAAACTATGTTGCTAATGCTATCTAGAAAAATCAGAATAACCAAGGCAATCAAAACAATCAAATTCAAGGGCAGCCTAGACAACCAAGACAATTCCTTAGAAATCGCACATATACCCCTTTGGGTGAACCTATTGATGAAGTACTCAAGAAATGCATTCAAAATGGTGTCATCACACTTCAGGACCCCAAACCATATGACCCTGGATAGTTTAAACCATCTTGGTGGGATGATAATGCATTTTGTGACTATCACCAAATAAAAGGACACAAAACATCTTCTTGTAAACAATTGAAAAATCTGGTACAAGACCTTATTGAAAAACGTATCATTGAAGTTGGAAGGCCACAGTATGCCTCTAATGCAGATCATACAATACACAAGAACCCACTGCAAGATCATGGTTCAGGAAACCCTTCTATGTCAAACCTTAATAACAATACTCGAGCCAACCATGCTCGTATTGCATACAACTATTCCGGGGGACCTATTATACATCACATTAGAACAACTGAGGAACATGTTTCCACGGTCACCGTTAGAAAGGTCCCTGAATGCAATGTCACCACTTGCGGTGGAAAGATCACCATAGCCGGCCCTCCTCCCCCTAGACAACCAAAGGTAACAATAGCTGGCTCATCCACTTCACAGTCGCAATCCCATCCACAAAACAAGCAATCCCAACCTAAAGGAAACTTTAATCTTATTGACCAGCTTGGAAAAACACCCGCACAAATCTCTATTCTTGAGTTGTTATGCATCTCGCCTGCCCATAAGGCCATCCTAGACAAAACACTGCAAGAATCCTCTGTTCCCCAAGATATTGATGTCAACCAGTTTGAAGCCATGGTAGGATATCTCATGACACCCCACCATATCACCTTTTCTGACCAAGACTATTCATCATCCAAACCCAACCATAATGATGCCCTTCATATCGAAGTCTTTGTTCATAAACATAAGGTCAGACGAGTCTTAGTAGATGGCGGAGCAGGATTGAATATATGTTCCTTAAAATTGGTCAAGGCACTAGGCTTTTCTGATGCTTGCGTAGACGCCACAAGAAACATTGTTATCAAGGCATATGATGATGCAGAACGTTCCTCTCGGGGCGTAATTACACTCCCAATTCGAATCGGGCCAGTCATTGTTGACACCACTTGTCAAGTTCTAGATTTGGACCTGCCATACAACATTTTACTCGGTCGACCTTGGATCCATGCTTTGAAAGCCATTCCCTCCACATATCACCAGTGCTTGAAGTTTCCTTTTGAAGGAACTGAGATTACTATATACGAAGACCTTGATCCATTCCAATATTCTACCAACTTACGAGGTGTCTCAGAACGTCAAGTCCCTATCAATAGGGAAGCTCTGACATCTTTTCCTTCTAAATTCATTGATCCCTCAACACTCATGAAATCTTCCACTTCTTCATCCATCGCTTCCACTCCTACTTCTTTGACCACCATGACCACTTCCATAACACCTTCCACTTCATTTATCACCCCAAGTGTCGACCCGAGGTTCCAAATTCAGGATCAAGGATGTGGAGAGTACAAGCTGAATATGGCCTATTGCATAACCAAGATGCCCAAGTCTCCCCAAGTCTATGGCAAACCTTGTTTTAGAATACAAGAAAAAGAAACTTTCAGGGTTCCTCCAAATACAGTTTTCATAAAGTGGGGTGAAATGAGTCAAGAGGACACAGATGATATACTATCCTAGATTTATAGAGAACCACAAGACTTAACTCCCTTGCCAGTAACAATATATGGAAAAGGATACAGCATGATAAAAGCAAAAGGTTATGATGGAAAAAGTGGTCTTGGCAAGGATAAAAATGGAAGGTGTGAGCCACTATCAGTTTCAGAAAGACCAAAACATCTTGGGTTAGGGTTAGGTCCATGAGAATCTGGCGATCCAAGTACCAATGTACTTCCATGTGAGTTAGTGTATGCTTTAGACTGTGTTGAGACAATTGGGGACACCTCCTTTGAAACCAACTCTCACGAATGGGAATTTGGCTCTCAGCGATCCTTAAGTGACTGTTGCCTGGATGAGTTGTTCCTGGAAACTGGCGAGCCTACATTTGAGGAACGATTCTAGAAAATGTTTAAGATCGATACAACATCAAATGATGTCAAGTCTAGATCATGTTCTATTCCCATTCATCCTGGTCCTGACATACCAACCCAGTCATTCCAAATTGATGACAATCATTCAGAACCACCTGAACCATCACTTGCCACTACTGATCCTGACTCTAATGCTACTCCCTTTGTCCCTTATTTCGCTGGTGAGTATGAAACAAGCGAAGGAGAATACTGGATAGAATCCGACATAGAGCCAGATGATGACAATTTCATTTTTAATGTCTCGACATCCATTTGCATGCTCTCCTTGTCATCTCCTCAATTTGCAAATGCTAATGATGGGATATCTTTAGTTTACCCTGACCTAATTGACTGGAACCAACAAGGCCCACCAGTAATGGACACTTTTCAAAATGATGAGGCTTTAGCAGAATTTCTCGGACTACGTGAGGGCATTCCAAATGGGGATCACAAAGCTGGATTTTCCATTGACTTGGATTGTGCTGCTTATTTTGGGGAGACTGTGCCATCCTCTAGTCGCAAAATTAAAAAGAAAAATAAAGTAAAAAATAATACGTCTCTAGGTGAAAACCGAAAGGCACCTTCTGACGACAAAATAGTAAAAATAAAGGACGTATCCGAGGGTGAAAACCTCCCTGAGGCACCTAAGGGTGGAGGATTGGACTTTCTCCCCGTGGACAGAGAAAAATCAGCAATGCTTGTAGAAGACACCATACCAGTTAATATAGCTACTGTGGAAGACCCCAAAATGGTCCTCTTTGCGGCATCATTGACAGAGGTTGAACAACCAGTATTTCAAAAGTTCTTCTCAGAACGCAAGGTAAACTTTGCATGGTCTTATGCCGACATGCCAGGATTAGATCCTGAGTTAGTATTGCATCACTTGCCATTATTGCCAGATGCCAAGCCAGTAAAACAAAAGCTAAGAAAAATGCACCCGCAAGTGGCATTGTTGGTTAAAGTTGAACTCAAAAAGTTGTTGGATGTGGGTTTTATCAAATCAATTGACTATGCTGAGTGGATATCCAACCTCGTACCTGTCACTAAGTATACTGGACAGATTTGTGTATGCACAGACTTCCGAGACCTCAATAAAGCATGTCCTAAAGATGATTTTCCTCTGCCGAACATTGACATCATTGTGGACCTTACAGCTGGATATGAGATGTTGTCCCTTATGGATGGTTTCTCAGGTTATAATCAGATTCGTATTGCCCCTGAAGATCAACACAAAACTGCTTTCACATGCCCTTGGGGTACATATTGTTGGACTGTAATGCCATTTGGTCTTAAAAATGCAGGTGCTACATATCAAAGGGCAATGACAACAATATTCCACGACATGATACACACATTAATGGAGGACTATGTAGATGACCTTTTGGCAAAGTCATTGACAAGAAAAGACCACCTTTCAGTATTGGACAAAGTTTTCAGGAGGTTGGAACAGTATAAGGTCCGGTTAAACCCGAAAAAGTGTGTTTTTGGTGTAGCATCAGGCAAGTTATTGGGATACATAGTCTCCCGTAGAGGAATTGAAGTTGATCCCGCTAAAGTCAAAGCTATATTGGATATGCCTCCTCCTAAGGGAATCAGTGACCTAAGAACGCTACAAGTAGACTTCAATCCATCAGACGGTTTATTGCTCAACTCACAGATAGGTGTCAACCATTCCAGTATCTTCTACGCAAAGGGATCCCCTTTGTGTGGACAGATAAGTGTCAGGAAGCATTCAACCAGATCAAACAGTATTTATTGTCACCTCCAGTTCTCATGCCTCCTATCCAAGGAAAACCATTAATTTTGTATATCTCTGCAACTACTTCAGCACTAGGGGCATTACTAGCACAAAATGACTATGAAGAAAAAGAGAGGGCCATATATTATATCAGTCGAACACTGGTGGGGTATGAGCTAAATTACACACCCATTGAACGTTCTTGTTTGGCAGTTGTATTTGCAGCCCAAAAATTAAGGCATTACATGTTAAACCATAAGACACATTTGGTAGCTAAGATCGATCCCTTGAAGTACCTCTTGAGTCGAGCAACATTGACTAGACGTTTAGCAAAATGGATTACAATCCTCAGTGAATATGATATTCAATATGTGGAACGAAAAGCCGTCAAGGGACAGGTAATAGCAGACCAGCTCGCAGATGCACCAATACCAGATAACCATCCTCTTACAATAGAATTTCCAGATGAGTCTGTATGTCACGTAGAATCTAAACAGCCTTGGCAATTATACTTTGATGGATCTCACACTAATCATGGATCAGGAGTTGGAATATTATTCATTACCCCACAAGGAGACTCCATCCCAAGGTCATTCCGCATAGCATTTCCATGCACTAATAACATGGTAGAGTATGAAGCACTAATTACAGGACTCCGAATGGCTATCAAGTGGAAAATTAGGAATTTATAGGTCCTCGGCGATTCTCAGCTAGTTATAAACCAAGTCAATGATGAATATGAAACCAAAGATGATAAGCTAATTCCTTATAAATGAATGGTTGATAGTTTCCTAACATATTTTCACAGACTATCCTTTGAATTGATTCCAAGAACACAGAATAAGGCTGCTGATGCTATGGCAACTATTGGATCTTTGCTTGATATTCCCAGCAATGTCCCACAATTTGAGTTTTTGGTTGAGCAGTTATTGGTTCCGGCTTATGATGTCCCCAAATCAGAAATGGTATGTGAGCTTGTTGGTTCCAGTTCCCCCTAGTACAAGGACATTTTTGACTACCTCCATTCACAGATCCTTCCCCAAAACTTTTCCAATAACCAAAGGAAGTCCTTTATCCACAAAGCTACACATTATACCATCATTAGCAACACCCTTTATCGCCATAGCTTTGACAATACCCTTCTCCGTTTTCTCAACACTAATGAAGCAAAAATGACCTTACGGGAAGTGCATGAGGGTATATGTGGGTCCCATTCGAGTGGCTTGACCTTGGCTAAAAATATTATGAGACTTGGGTACTATTGGCTGACACTAGAAAAGGATGCACTAGAATTTGTAAGAACATGTCACCAATGTCAGATTCACAGTGATTTAATCCACGCTCCAGCACAAGAGTTGAGGCCGATCACTTCTCCCTGGCCTTTCCCACAATGGGGACTTGATCTCATGGGCAAGATTCACCCTACATCCTCCAATGGACACAAATTCATTATCACCGCCACTGAGTATTTTACTAAGTGGATCGAGGCTATTCCACTAACTTACATTACTGGCAAACAAATCTCCAAATTCATCCTGAATTATATCATTTGTCAGTATGGAATTCCACAATCCATCATCACAGATAATGGTTGTCCCTTCAAAAACCATGAATTCCGTGAATTATGTCAACGTTTCCATATTAGCCACCACTTTTCCATGCCATATTACCCACAAGGAAATGGTCAAGCTGAGGCATCTAATAAAACTATTATCAAAATTCTTAAAAGGATTTTCAATGACACTGGCCGTGACTGGCATATCCAACTCAACCCTACTTTGTGGGCATATTGCACAAGAATTTGTACTCCCACCGGTGCCACTCCTTTTTCCCTTATCTTTGGAGCCGAAGCCATCTTTCCCATAGAGGTCAAAATTCCATCTTTGTGAATCTCCATGAAAGGCCTCATCACTGAAGAAGAATATAGACAGTCAAGACTGCATGAGTTAGAAATGCTAGATGAATGTAGACACAATGCATTGAATCATTTACAAGCATACCAAAATCATCTTTGCGGAAGCTATAACAAAAGGATGATGACTCGACAGTTTGAAATTGGTGACTTAGTTCTCATGCAGAATCCCAAGAATCAGTCAGATAGGGAGAAGCCAGGAAAATTTGAGCCAAATTGGCTAGGCCCTTACGTCATCATAGCATCATTTGGTTCTGGAGCATATCAGTTAGCTACTTCTGAAGGTGAACAATTGATAGAGCCAATCAACAGTCTACATTTGCGCAAATTCTATGCATAGGATTAGAAAGCCTATCTGAAAACTAGTAAAAAATACAAAAAAAAATGGAAAATCAAAAAAATCGTCACCTTGATGAGAACTTGGCAAACAGGCGTCCTGGTGACACCAAAAAAAATAAAAAAGAATAAAATGACATAAATAAAGAGAAATAATTCATCCAATAGTGAAAACCTAGTAAACAGGCGCTTTGGATAAGTACCATGGTGAAAACTTGTCAAACAAGTGCCATGTGTAGTCAGTCATTGATGTGCCATCTACTATCACTCTATCTACCTTTGTCCCTAATGAACATACTCTTTTTCGACATTTGCCATAACACTTTGTCCTAATATCATGATATTTCTATCCATGGCTGACAATAGTTGAAATCAAGTCTTGCATATTGTCCACTGTCCATGCTAGTCATGCCTTTTTCCTTACATTTCATTTTTCCCTGGCTCATACTCAACTTGACTAGGGGAAAATTTTTATCTTGAGACTGCAGTGGGTACCGCATGTGATCCTAAAAATCAGAAAATGTCCTAAAAAAGACCTAAAAACTAGAAAATGTCCTGAAAAAAGACCTAAAAATTAGAAAATGTCCTAAAAAAAGACCTAAAAATCAGAAAATGTCTTGAAAAAAGACGCAAAATCGAAGTAATACCAAAAGGACCCACAAAAATCCGAGAAATGTCTTAGAAAAAGACCCACCAAAAATCAAGAAAATGTCACAAAAGATTCTAAAAGAATGAAAAAGTCCGTAAAAAAGAAAAAGAGAGAGACCTAAAAGAGGTGAAAAATGTCTAAAAGAAAACACAAACTTTAAGCGAAATCTAATAGCCGATCCAACGCGATTAATCGATTCCGATCTTGATTGAGTCGCTTTCTGTGCATTGTGGCTTCGTTTATCTCACGCACATTTTCTATGTAGACAAGGCTCATCTTCGAGCCCCTAAGACATTAGGTCAGTCCTATTAGGTTAGTCAAAATAAATCATGACCCAATCTTTCATCAACAAGACAAAGTCTTTGGTCGTCTTGAACTATGAGGTCTCTGAGTGCATGACATAGGCAAGGCCATCTGTCGATGGGCCCCCGAGGCCGCACTAGGTCAGTCCATTAGGGTTCATTGCACAATTTTTGCACACACATGAAACAATCTTTAAACTTGAATGAACAATCTACCCAAGTGAACTTCGACAATTTGTCAATGGAACATGACAATCATCTTGGCATATCAAAATCAGTCAATCTCAGTCAAACTTAGTCAAGCTAGTCAAATCTTGCTTACTCTTCAGATGTGTCCTTCTGAAGGGTAGCCCATCATTTAATCATTCCCTAGGATGTGTCCTTCCTAGGCATCGTCATCGTCATCCGACATTTTGAGAAATCCTCTTGACATTTAAGAACCACTCCTCTTGACATCAATTTTCTTTCAGATGTGTCCTTCTGAAGAACAACCCCCATCATTTATGCCTTAGGATGTGTCCTTCCTAGGCATCATCATTGTCACCTAGAATTTTGGGGGATCCTCTCGACTTTTGGGGGTTTCTCCTCTTGACATCAACATTATTCAGGATGTGTCAGCTTCACAATTTAGCGATCGACCTCATCATCTTAGCGTAAGTGATCAGAAAGCACTTGCGACACCGGCATGGAAGCATCAAAGGCGGAACATCGCGGTAAAACGCTGGAAAGGCTTACTTGGCGATTTTTTTCATCATGTTACTAGTTTTTTAGCGAGATCTCGACAACAGGATTTAGAGAAGCAGCGACATATCATGAGGTTTGTTTTGTCTTTTGACACTCATGTTACTAGTTTCTCAGTGATGTCCTGACTCCGGGATTTAGAAAAGCAATGATGTATCATGATGATGGATTTGGCTTTATTTTGTCCTTTTTGGTAATCCTGTTGCTAGTTTCTCGAGGATGTCCTAGAAATAGGATTTAGAGAAGCAACGACATTTCAAAAGCGTTTATTCTTTCAACGTAACTACGCTTTAGCGGTTGGTTGCTTCTTAGCAAAATATTAGGGAAAATGCGCTTTTCGCGATGCATCCTTGTCTGCGGCTGCTTATCTCTCACATGATGGTACAACGCACACCTTGGTCTATAATAATGTATCATGATTGTTTGTTATACATTAATATCTACCCAATGATGATGATAAAATATAAAGATATAGAATGAAGTTAGTTCCCTATCTTTTTTCATCTATCTTTCCATCTTCAAATATCCCTTCTCTTCCGCTAATATCCATAAAGCTTGGCTGGCGATTTCTTACGTCGCCATCTCTAGTCTTCTCATCAATTTTGAGGCACCTATGTTCAGACACCATGCAATCTGCCTCTCCTTTGAGGGCGTAGCCCTCCTCGTCATTCTTCCTCATCTTATTTTGCATTGGGGCATGACGGCTTATTTCTTTTAATCACAATCGACCGAGCTGCATTACTTATTAAAGAGGCGTACTTGAGCGCTGAAAGCGTATACAAGCCGGTATGTTTTCGAAACATCCCTCGTCCTTCCGATATAATTTTTAGATTATTCAATTATGTTTGATTATGTTCCCTGCAATTAATTAAATGAATTTTTAATGAATTATTTAATTAATTCACTTTCTAATATTTATTCTATCATTGCCGATTAAATAGAAGCCAACTAATGCGTGTCACTAATTTCTCCTCTTCATCTATAGTTAAATAATTACCATTAATTATTTATCTATTCATGGTCCTTTAATTCTTCCATAGTTAAATAATTATTAAAATCATTTAACTATCCCATGCCACCTTCCCTATTAAATAATTAATCTAAATTAATTATTTAAGGTCTAATTTCTATCTCTCCATTTAATTAAATTAATAAATTTAATTAAATGCTTCTCTTTTCATTTTTTCAAATAAATAATTTGAATAAATTATTTATTTTCCACTTGTCCATTTCCTCTATTTTCAAATAAATAATTTGAATAAATTATTTATTTTCCACTTGTCCATTTCTTCTATTTTCAAATAAAATAATTTGAATAAATAATTTATTTTCCATAAATCCATTTCAACATTTTGAGATAAATGAAGATTTAAAATAAATTATTTATGCACCGACTAGTCAAAGATACCCTGTCATAATCCCCTGTCATAACATTCATTTCCTGTCATAGCTTGCATGTCCCTGCATGTCTGTCATGACCTGCATGTCTTTGCATGTCTTCCTGTCATGATTCCTCCAAGAATAGCATATTTTTGGTGCATCAATTCTGGACCATTGATCTTGGCATCTTTTCTGAGACTTAATCTCAACCATCCATTTTGTAACATCCCTCTCATGCATTCCCATCCATTGATCTTGGAATCTTTCTAGAAGATTAATCTCAACCGTCCATTCGAATGGTTGTCTATAAAAGCAAGCTTCCTTCTCCATTTTTAGCTTAACATCTATTCTTCTCCAACTTTCTACTTATCATTTGCAGGTATTTGCACAAGTCACACTACAAATCTGAGGGCATATTTGCAAAAGGAGAAATAGGAGAGCATGAGAAGTGATTCAAGTTCAAGCATGGGGAGTATTTTAATTTAACGTTTTATTTTCCTTATGCTTACTTTGTTTTCTCTTGTTTGGATGTGGTTTAATAGTTTAGAAGTGTTGGCTATCACTTTATCTATTCTATTTGATTTATGACCCCATCTTACAGTACTAGTTCGAAGCTATGCATTGTGCTTCTCCCATCTGTTATTCACCATCGTTGTAGACTTTCCCATACATAGGCTCATTCTGTAAACTTCTACATCCATGTGTTACATTCATCCTCAGTTGGCCATCTTATATCCAACAGATTCTACACTTTTTTATTATGTGTTGAGTGTACCTTGAATAAATTAAAGCTCCGACATCTTTAATGAAATTTTCCATTCTCATTTCAACTCCAACCATGTTATCAATGTTGGGATTCAACATGGAGTAATCAACAACACTTAACATCATCTTACTCTAAGGGAGCAACTCTCCCAACTTGCCTTCCCAATTAGAAAACTCATTTAACTTACCTTTATCATCTAGTATTTTGGGCATGTCATGCCCTTCCATATCTCTAAACATTCCTAATTTTTTTTCGAGTTGCAATATTTCAAGAAGATTAGTGGGAGCTTCAGGATCTTCCTGCATCTTAGACATCATTTCCTTTAGTGTCTCAACTCTGGTGCTCCACTTTCTCCACTCAGTTTGAAAGCCCTTTGAACCTACAAATATTTGATGTTGGCCTCATGGATATTCTTGTAAGCAACCCACACATCATCAACCCAATTCACTAACTTCACTACCCTATGCTTTAACGCATCCTCAAAAATTTCATTAGCAACTTTAACTGTTTCTAGTTTGGCTTTCTTTGTACTCTCCTTTTTTTATTGCAATTCTTGATTCAAACTTTGAATCCTCAATGATAGGGTTTCTCTATCATGTGAAGACACGTTTGAGGTAGAGCTTGTTGGAGATGGTAAACCATTTTTTGCTATGGAAAGCACCTTATTATGTTCATCCAATAGCTTGTTGTATCTATCCAACAACTTTTTGTAGTTGGTCTCTGTAATTTGGGTAGTATCCACACTCAACATTGCAGCATGCATTGACAACTATGCAGCTGCAATGGTAGTCATTTCTATATCCCTTTTAACAACTACTGATCCAATTTCCTTTTCCATAGACTTTATGACCTTAGGCTTTCCCGTGTTTTGTTCCATAGACCAAATGGAAAGTGTATGCAACTTAGGGCTAAAACCTGAGCCAAAAAATTTATTGTCAAAGACCTCAAAAATAGAGGCATCTGGGTCTTTCCTAATTGCATCTAGTGCAATAGCATATGATATTTCCCATCCAGGAAATAAGAGAACCCCACTTCATTTCACCAATTTCCTTGCTTCAACTGGTGACATAGAATAAATTTCCTGTATTATTTTATCCTCTTCCTCCTTCTCAGCTTCTTCCTACGAGGAGGGATCAACTTTCTCTTTTTCTTCTTCAATCGTCCTTTTAATATCAGAGCTTTTTATATGAGTGAAAAAATCTCTGAATTCCCTAGTCTTGAAAAAAGTATCATAACACATGAAATCATCATAGGCCTTTATCCTGACATCATCATCCTCAACCTCATTATATTCCCACTTCACAATTTTGCTAGGAGGAACCACTATATTCAAGGCGCCATCTTTGTCTTCAGGAAATTCTTGATCCACTTCCTGCTCCATGGGAATGTACTCTCTAGACACCTCAGGCACTTGGGCATCACTAATCTATTCACTTGTTGAGTAAGCCACTAATGGAGTGACCACAGGTTGTCCACCTATCTCTTTTGTTTGCACATGGATGCCTAGAGAAAAGTATTGAGTTGGCTGACTTGTCACTTGTGCATCATGATTTTGTTTGGCTACCTTGGCCTTTATCTTAGCTTGCTTTACTTTCTCAAAGAAGCTCTTATCATTAAAATCACTAAGCATTAATTTTTCTTGCACAAATTGATTCTCTACCTCAGAATAAGGGCTAACATAGAAAGGATTCTCCTTCAAAAAAAATTCTTCAATTGCACATATCCTCTTCCATGCATCTTTCCTTGCTATAAATTATTTATCAGAGGATAAATTTCTAATCACATCCTCTTGAAAGAGGAAATGATGAGGTTTCTTGAATAACCCTCTTGCTCTTCTCTTGGTAGAAATTACCCCTTTAGGGTCACAAAACCTTATGGAATCTTGGCTCAATCTTTAATTATTTAAAAGAGAGCCAAACCTCTCAATGCCTTCTGTGTTGTTAGAATGTTAGTATCAAAATGAAATAACAAAAACACAATAATGAAACATTAAACTGAATAAACTGAAATGAAATTAAATAAACAAGAATTCTTCAGAGCCGTTCCATTTTCTCTATCTCTAGTGATTCTTTTGAAGCTGTTGCTCTCAGATTGTGTAAGCTTGGCTTCTCCAAATGGCAATCTGTAGAATGAGTATGCAAAGTGATAAAGCTTCTCTATCCTATATGCTGGTGGAGGTGAGAATGCTGACGGATATGCACAGGGGCTGTAAATTGAAACTAAACTATGTGGATGATTGGCCATGATATGCTATGATCTTATGCTATGCTATGAAATGAGAATTCTAGAAGGCTTATGCTATTTGAAATTTGGCTATAGTTTATCTATTGAAAGCTTCTATATGATTTCAAAGACCCGACAGTCCTTTTATAGCTTTTTGCAGGCAAAATCCTGGCTGGCAAGGATCAACGACTGTGAGGTTGTCTGGTAAGTTTGAATGGTGAGAGATGGAGAGGTTGAGAAGAAAATGGAAGAGGTTGGGAGGTTGGAGAGAAGAATGGATGCCTGTCTTCAACCCACGGGAACAAGCTTGCACAGAAACAGAGGAATTTAATTTTCTGTTTTGGTAGTTTTGTTTCACGGTTGTTGAAGATAATCCCCAAATTAATTAAATAAATAAATTTATTTAATTTCATTTATGTAAGTTTGATTTTTGATTTTAGAACTATAGAAGATTTAATTAAATATTTAGAATATTTAATTTGCAAATAGACTTTAGAAGAATTAATTAAATATTTTGGAATATTTAATTGTAATGTGACTTTAGAAAGGAATTAATTAAATATTTGGAATATTTAATTGTAAATGGAATTTAGAAGAAAAGAATACTTAATCTTTATTTTAATAAAATATTCAAAATAAAGATTATTGATAATTAATATAAATAAATAAGTAATGTTTATTTAATTAAGAAGCAGAATCTGAAAAGATGATTAAATAAACTTATTTGTTGTCAGTAAGAATGAACAATATAAATAAAATTATTTAAATTTGTTTATCTTGGCGGATGGAGATTAGGAGATTTAATTAAAATATTTAATTAATTGATGCAGGACTATGTGATGTGACCATTTTTAGGTGTATACATTTTGCCCCTCTTTGGAAGTGATGTGTTTCGCATTGCTTCAAAAGAATTTTTGAAATTTGCCCCAGATGTTGATTGTCAAATGTTGATAGGTATATGCCCCCTCGAACGATGAATCGATAAGATTTTGATTTTTGTGAATTTTTTGAATTTTTAAACTTTTTTGAAATTTGTTGTGAAATTTTTTTATGATTTTCTAGATGTCGATTCATCGTTTGAAAATTATGATATGAAGAAAATGATTTGAAAAGATGTGAGATGAAAAATTGATGACTAAATTGCCCCTGCTGTGATAAAATGTATGAAATGCCCCAATTTTGTATTGATTGTGATGCCCTAGTTTTATGATGTTTGTCCGATAAATTTGTTCCCAAGGTCATTGGAAAACAAATAGTAGCTGCGAAATTTGCTTTTAAAGTTGTTAAAAACAAATAGTTGTTGATAGGTTTGCTTCTAAGGTCGTTAAAAACAAACATGATTTTGATAAATTTTCTTGTCATGATGATGAAGAACCGTAAGTTGTAAAGTTTACGCTTCTAAAGTTGTTAAAAAACATGATTTTGATAAATTTTCTTTTCATGTTGGTAGAAGAACAAATGATTTGATAAAGGTTTTGCTTCTAAAGTTGTTAAAAAAGGATTTGATAAATTTGTTTTCCATTATATGATGAAAAACAAATGGTTTGAATGATATGTTTTCTTCTAAAGTTGTTAAAAACAAACAGGATTTGATAAATTTGTTTTCCATGATGATGAAAAACAAATAGTTTGATTGATATGTTTGCTTCTAAAGTTGTTAAAAACAAACATGATGTTGATTAATTTGCTTTCCATGATGATGAAAAACAAATTGTTTGATTGATATGTTTGCTTTCATGATTTTGAAAAACAAATAGTTGTTGATTTGATTTGATAGGTTTCGATTGATAAGTTTGCTTCCAAAGTTGTTGAAAACAAACAGTAGATTTGATAAATTTTCTTTCAAAGTTGTTGAAAACAAACAGTCGAATCATGTATTCTGATTTGATTGATTTGATTGATTTGATGATCCATTTTGATTTGAATGATGGTCTGATCTTCTGATCTTATTGATGATTTGATCTTTTGATGTAGGAGCAAGTGGTGTGAGACCAACAACATCTGGGGGTAGCACCTCATAGTGTTTTCATGTGATCAGCTTTGATTTTTTATTGAGACATTGTATACTTTGCCAGCTTTTGGGAAAATCTATAAATGTAAAATGCAGATTCTAACATGAATGCAATCTATACTAACCATGCAGGACATTCATACAATATTGCCATTTGGAGATCTTATTCATGCTTTTTGTATCATCATAGAGCTTTGAAATGTTGAAAGTTAATACAAACATCAAAGGGTATGTTAGCACCAGTGATGACCTGAGTATTGCTTTCATGATTTTTGATATAGCAAGTTAATACAAGCATCTAGGTATAATTGAACCGAGATGACTTGAGTATTGCTTGCATAAACAGACAAGAGTTAACCAATTTCCCATGCAAATTCTGAAATGTCATCAATGATACGTAGTAGAGCATGTCTCGCGACCAATTTGCATAGTACTAATGATTTCCTCACAAACAACAGACAAAGAAAAATCATACTCCTTCCTTGCTTTTCTAGTTCAGTACATCATGGAATTGCTCCAGAGATATGATAGAAAAATCAAACAACCATTCAAATCTTGCCTAAAATATTTCAAACATTATTCAGATTAAGATCATCCAACTTGGTTAGCATCATTGATGTTCTCGTTTCGATAGTTGTTTAGATCATGTTGTGGTTGATTTGATGTCAATTGTCATTGAATAAGCATGTTGTGGTTGATTTGATACGGCAATGTTTGTTTGTGTTTTGGAAAACTATCTTGTGTCTGTTTGTGATATTCGAAAAAGCTCGTTGCCCCTCTCTTGTTGGAATACACGTGTTTCCTACTTTCCCCGGTGTAAACACAACAAGATTAGGATATGTACAAATTTCATCAATCCATGATGAAACATATATGGATTCTTGTCATATAGGATGGATATGAAGATATTATTCACGGTGTATAGATGAATAAATTATAGGAATGAAGATTATATGATGAAGTCTTAACATTGTCAAGATAAAGAGACGGAAATGGGCATAGAAAGGATAATGACATGGAATGATAAGATGGATGAAACTTGCCCCTAAGTGTAGAGTGCAAGAGGAACATGGAAGATAGGATATGGATAATAGGGAGATGGAGGAAGGACTTAAGCATCAAGTTTCACAACCAAATATCCCTCTAATAAACCATGGCAATGGAAATTAGAATCCTAAATGTTGGTAGATTAATGATAGAAGAATCTAAGGACTTATGCAAAAGTTTGGATTAAAGGAGAATGATGGGGGATGAATGTTGAATAATGGATAGGAGGTTGGAAAACCTGTTGATGGATAGATGGAAAGGTTGGAAAGATCAACATTGGCACACACCTTGAAGGGCGGTGGAGTGATGGAGGAAAAATGGATTTGGAAGGTGATAGGTTATTAGATGGAAAATTGGAGGAAGCTTTTGGATTAGCAAATTTGGATGCCAATTTAGATTTGATTGCTTTTATGAGACTTTTAGAAATCCACATGAATTTTGACTTTGAGTTTTGCTTTGTGGACCTTTGTGGCCTTTGATATTTTCCTTTTGGTGCATGGACCTTTGTGGTCTTTGAAAATTACCTTTTCTTTGATGGGCTTTTGTGACCTTTGGAAATTGCCTTTGCTTTGATGGGCCTTTGTGGCCTTTGAAAATTGCCTTTTGATTTTTGGATCAAATTTTCTTTTATTTTTGCATAACTCTTCGAGGAGACATGTTGATCCTTTGATACATGTGGAATTTTATATTGAAGCTTTTGACATTTGGCACCCAAATTGCTTCCAAGAGCAATGGGAGGGGTGGATTGAGATGAACGATATGGAGATATGATGGATGAGTTAATGAAGGAAGAATTTTGAAAGTGGATCAAGGATGTGTGCCTTTGTTGTTCTTGAAGAATAGGAGATGGAGAAATGTGGGACCCTAATATGGATGGAAGGGTTGATGAGCTAGGGTTGGGATGATAAGGACCAAGGATAGATGGAAGGTTTGATGAACTAGGATATGGACCTAGGATAAATGGAGTTTCTAATGGACTAGGATAAGGACCTAGGATGGATGGAGTGTTTGATGGACTAGGATACCTGGGTTTGAGAGCATAGGAGGAGGTATAATAGAGCCATAGAATAGTTGGCCGAGGGGTTCTAGGATACCTTGCTCATGAAGGCCTAATCCTTTTCCTTTGTAATTCATACTTTGACACATTCGTTTACCAATGGGATATGTATTGTTTGTAAAACAAGATGCAAGTCCATTTTGAGGAGGATATGATATGGATGAGAGGATAGGTGTTGGAAGTAAACCAGAATGGATAAAGGTGGAGGATCCCAATTTATAGGTGTGGGGTTCATGGATAACTTGAATAGATGTGATAGACTCTTGACATGGGGACGATGGGGTATTTTGATCTTGACTTGGAAAAGGATTATGAAGTGGTATGAAAGGAATATCTTGATCATGATAAGGATAATCATCTTCATGGGATGAAAGGGTATCCTTGAATGGAAGCATATATTGATCTTGATGAGGAAGGGAATCGTGAGATTTTGTAGAAATCATATCTTGATCATCAATTGGTAAGACATCATTAGATAGGACGAAATAACTATCATGCTCTTGTGATGCAATAGAATCATGGGATGGTATGGATTGATTAGATGATGTGGAAGAAGAACTTGGAGGAACGTTTGTCTCTTGAGATGGAAGAGGATTATCATGGGTGAATAATGAAAGGAGGGGATCATCATATGGTCCTTGAGAGATGGGATCTTGATCAAAGATAGGAAGGGTTTGTAGAATGTTTTGATCAAGATGTGTAGATTGAAATGAATCATTGGATGTAAAGGATATGATAGGAGAAGGTGATTGAATGGAATCGTTATCTTGAGTGAAAGAATCATGAGGTTCATTTTGAATTATGGGAGATGAAGATAAATGCATGACATGACAGGATTGGTCAATTTTATTTGATGGCTTAGATTTAGGCTTCTCATTTAACCTTTGCAAAAATTCAAAAACATTGAATTTGGATGATGTTGCTTTTGGAGGAGAAGAGGTTACATTCATATCTCCATCAAAGGACTTCGTAGTTGTGCCCCCTTGTATTTCCTTGATTTTCCTTTGGAGTGCTCTTATTTGTTGGGGAAGACTACTAAGATCATTTAATGGAGTTTTAGTCTTTTCAGGATCTTCCTTAATTTTCTCCATATTGTAGTTAGAGGGCAATTTGGCACTTTGGTTTGCTAAAAAAAGAAAGTATCCTTCTTTATCTCGCTCTAAGATCTTGTCCAAAATTATGTGAAACTGTGGATCCTGTTCAACTTCTTCAATCATTTCATCGGTCATTTCCTCATTTGAACTATTCCCAGTACGAAACCTATGAAAATGATTTTCTTCCCTATCACCCATGTTGTAAAGTGGACAATAGGCATATGCTTTTGAAATGTTCTTCTAGACTTAGATCACAGGTTTATAAGTGCAAAAATGATGATGTCTTGATCTGATAAGATGAAAATCTTATGATATGATCAAATGACGTTTCTAACTCTTGATTGTGGCTTCCAAGATGAAAAGATTTCAGAATCCTATTGGGGAAGTTGAATCAATAATCAAAAACTTGTTTGAAAAGATGCACTTTTTTTTGAGATTTGATCCTAGTCTCAAAAAATGATAAGTGTAATCAATGTAATTGTGAGTTTTGGATGATCTTTACTGAATTAATGTTTTGAAAACACATCAAGCAAGTTGTAGAATAGTTGTCTTTAAACATTAAGTGTATGATCAAAATGTTTTTTCAAAAAGTGTTTTAACAGGTTTTACACATGATAGATAAATCAAACAGACTCACTCTTAGTTCTCAAGTGGGTCATCATAGTAATCAACAACCCA
>VDFB02132253.1:0-34479 GCA_007258455.2 Sequoia sempervirens
GACTACATACCCATGAAACATTTGTTGGAAAAAGGTTTGAAGTATTCCTAATACTCTAAGAAGGGACTAATGATTTGGTAGCCCTCTTTTCTTGCTCGGGGGTTGGCTAGAGTCCACACGGCTTCATTATGCCAATATGGTTGGGTGGTGAGCAAGCCTTATTAATTTATGCATCATTATAGTTATTTATACAAGATAATGAAATTCAATATTATTGAAGTTTACAGTATTGTATTATTTATTTGGTTATAATGGTACAAAGATTCTTGTGCTATTTAATTATTTATATTGGCATCATGGTTCTTATATAATTGCTATGAGTTCTTTTTAAAAAAAAATAATAGTAGAAACATTAAGATTATTTGACTAGGTTGTTATAATTGGCTTTTCTACAAGCTTCTCAGATGAGATGGGTTTCATTGAGAAGACCACTCACATGCCCACTCCTCTAGTGTCCCCTATAGCCTCATCTATGGATGAGAATGACACTATACATATATTCCTGTAGAAAACCTTTTGGAATTAAACAAGAGGTTGTTAGACCTCGTGAGTCATTTCTAAGAGAAAGCACTGAACATGAAAAGAGCCACTAGGCTTGTTAGCACGGTGAGATATATGCTAGGAAATGATCAGACTGGCGTAGAGTTCTTGTGCGAGCTCACTGATTTGATCAAAGCATATATCCCTTTGTATAACGCTAGATTGGGTACTACCCAAGGGGAGGTGCTTGATGCCTATGAGAGACAAATAGGTGTCTCAATGCCAACCACATCTATATGCATGGTTGAAGTGGGACCCTCAATCAACATTTCCTCTACTTCTTAGAATCCCATCACTACCAAGGCGAGTAGAATACCCCTTGGTTTCAGCTTCACCCCTCCTAATTCCCCTTGTGGTGGGGGCTCCGGTGGAATGAGTGGTGGTGGCTTTGGTAGCAGTGGTGGCTGGTGGTGGTGGTTATGGTGGAGGTCATGGTGGTGGCTCTAGTGGGGGCCACACTAGTGGTTCTGATGGTGGCTCTGACAATGGCTCTGAAGGTGGTTCTAGTGGTGGTGGTTTTGGGGGAGGCTCCACTGGACCTTTCTCATCTTCATACCCTATTTTGAATGCTCTTCTTTAGAATATGGGAAAAATGCAAATCCAGTTGGCATACCTATCTTAGGCATCCTCCTAGCCTATCTTTCATCCCTTCTCCTAACAAAGTTCATTATCGATGACAATTTTGACCACTCCTTTCCTATAGGGAATGGGGATTCCTAAGTTTGAAAAGTATGGTGGTAAAGGGGATCTAAAAACACATGTATCAACCTTTAATGCCATGGGCACAAATTACTTTCACCATGATGCTTTAATGGAAGAATTTTCCCTTGATCTCTCAAGGACACAACAATCGAGTGATACTATTCCTTGCATGATAATTCTATATTATCATTTGACCTTCTCAAATATCATCTAATGTAACAGGGAGAACAAAAGAAGATAACTAATTTCATTTCGCATTACCATGCACTCTTTTTGCAAATATCATACTTGCTTCCTAACTCAGTAGTGTAAAAGGTATTCATAGGCAACCTGCAATGAGCATAACAGGAGAAATTTTTCCTAACAAAACACCTTTCTTTTGCACATTTGTGTGCTACATTATGGGAGTATTAGAAAAATATGGTTCAGTTTGAGGGATCCTCCTCACACTTCCATTCTGAAGGAAAACCTATTGTGTCCATTCTAGGAAAAGGAAAGGCTATTGCAAATTTAGTTTCTGCGACTAATGATCACGACCTTAGATGCAACAAAAAGTTTACAAAATTAGCTAAATCTTATTCTTCTATTATGTGAAAGTTATTGAAGGATAAGATTATAACATTAGAAAATCCTCAACCTTTGAAGGAGCCTTATCCTGATTGGTATGATGGGAATTCCTTTTGCCAGTACCATCATGTTAATGGGTATGATACTGAGCATTGTATGCACCTACATCATGAGGTACAGGATCACATTGATGACAGTACCATCCATCTCGATGGGAAGAAGCAAAACAAAAATAAGTTAGTGGCAAAGGAAAATAGCAAGTTGCAGATTTATACGGACCCATTTTTGTCTCTTTGGGAACTTGATTATTGACCCTTCTGATGCCTCTGCTAAACCCTCAACGTATGTTAATGTGGTTAGATTTACTCCTACACCTCTCCCCCAGCCTACGATTGGCTTGCCTAATATGATTTTCACCTCGTAAGACTTTCCTCTTAATAGAAAACCCTCTCTCCCATACATTCTTACTCGCCTGAATGGAAACATTGTGATAGGAGTCCTAGTTGACACTACAAGCCAAGTGAATGTTATTCTAGAGGAGACATTGTGGCTAAATTCATTACAGAGGGAGGAATATGAGAAAACAAAATCTATTATATCTATGCATGACATTCTCTCTCTTACACCATATGGCTCTACAACTCTTTCCATCCTAGTGGCACCTAGGGTTGTGGGTACAACATTCAATGTCATTCTAGAATTTGATCTATTCAAGGTGAAGTTGGGCATCTTGTGGCTAGCTTCCATGAATAGAGTCGCTTCCATTATTCACAGATGTTTAAAGTTCTCTCACGAAGGTGTCATGCATGTTGTGCATGAAACTTGATATCAACCATTGGTATCCGATGGGGGTTACTCTTTCAATCATTTTTTTCCAGCCCCGGTTGGTGCACTTCCTCCTAGGATGGACCTACTTTACTAAAATTACGTGAAGTAAAAAACTAGGGGTAAAGGATAGTTGAAAGTGACTCACCCCATAGCACAGCAAGCTACCAATTCCTATCAGAAGGGAAAGGAGAAGCTTTCTTGTGCTCAAGGCACCGCCCCCACCTCCCTCCCTAAAGAGGAACTTTGGGTTACTACTCTTGGTTTTTGTATAAGGAGTTTGATGGTGCCTGCTTGGCGAAAAGACAAGATCTAGGTATCTAACCTTCCTACTTTTCCCATGAGACTTTGGATCGATGTTTATGGTAAGGGGAAGGGTCCCCGTGGGGATTCCTCTACATCTCAGCCTCTACAACCTCCTATTGCTCCTATCTTTAAGGTAGTGAATGGGAAGAAGCCCACCACTGAGGTGTTAGAGTTGGATCCCCCTACTGTTGTTCCATTATCTTGTCAACCTCTCCCTCATGTTCTCATCCAAGAGTCCCTCCCACTATTGGAAATGAACATGATGGATACTAAAATTGTTGAACAAGAGTCTTTTGTTCCCTCTTAGTCTGAGGTCTCTAGTTCCTCAAGTCATAGAAATTGCCTTGCGCATGAGTGTAAGCATTAGAGAAAGGCTTTGGTTGATGAATACGCCACCCTATAGAAGATGGAAAAGGATTCAGCAGTTCCTAATTCAACACCTTTTGATGTTTCCTCCTCTCCCATCCCCTCTACTTCAATTCCTTCAACTTTGGTCCTACTTCCAGCTCCCGCCGCGAGCATAACCCATCCCCACCTAAAGAGGATGCAGGTGTTTATTGCTCCTTCAGTTGAACCACCCCTTTTGATGTCCCTTCTGGACATCCCACCATTCTCAAAACCCATGGACATGCCAAATACATCAGTGATGCCCATCGTGGTTTTCTCCTCCTCGTATGCACCTTCTAATTCATCCATGGGGATCTCACATCCTCTGACGAAGGGAAAAATGGAGGATGACCTCACTAGAAATGGGGGTTGGAAGAAGGTTTCACTTGCTTTGAAGGGTGGTTATGCATTATTTTGTGTCATCCTAGTGATGGAGGAAGCCCCGACATCCCCAAAGTTTGTCATTGCTCTTGAGTCATTGAGCCTAGTAGTGGATCTCGAGCACCACCTCCCTTGTTCGTTAAGTTAACACATGGCACTCCTATGAAGTGCATGTTTAATTCTATGGATGAGGTCCTGACCCTATCAATGATCTTTGTGAAGTTGTTGATGTTCACCCCAAAAGAACTAAGCAGAGACCTCGAGGGGCTTACTTCTCTTGTCACGAGAGGGTTAGAGGGTTCCCCCTTGATATTCTACCCTTACAATATCGCCTACCTTCCCCTTATGATGATCTAGAATGGGAGAACAACAACCTCTTTGTTGATGAGGACTAGGGGGCACCTCTTCTTTATCTATAGAGTAGATTGTGTGTGTGTTTGTGTTCCCCCATGCTTGCGTTATATGTTCCTAGATGACCCTTGTCACCCTCGTAGGTGCTTGGATACATGAGTGTTTATATTTTGTAAGACTTCTTCTATTTCTTACATCATTCTTCCTCTGTTGTGTATTGATTTTCGATAATTAGGGACGATGGAAAGTGTCAGGGGCATTTAGGCTTCCCTTCCATGTTGACCAAATTTTTTATTTTTATTTTTTCTTCTTGTACCTTTCTTCATATGGTCTAATATAGCAGGGGGTTGATGAAAGTTCATTTATATACTATTATATCTATTTATTTATATTTATCAATAGCTCTGACCCTAAAATATTAGATTTCCCTTGTGTCCCTTGTGTACCCAGGGATGAATTATTTGTAGGTCCAAGGCCTATGAACCTCTTGCATCCTGTGGGATTCGTCCATTGTTGTTCTGCGGGCCTTTGATGCACTTTGTTTGAACCTCCTTAGGACAAAGTAGCTATGGAGTTATTTTCCTACCCTACACTTTTGAGTTTTCCATATTGTGGTTTTCTTCCTTGATGGTTCAGGTATATATATATGAACCCTTTCAATATACTTTACCGAACACTCATTGCCATTCATGCTTTCTACAGTGGGGAAAAAATGTATAGGATTGAATTTGCACTCCTCTCGCAAATTCTCCTTTTACATCCTCCACCTTAGAAAAATAAAATTTGACCAAGTAATTCCACATCACCTATATGCAATTGGCACTTGTTTTTAGTTTCGGTGGGGGAATTTTTTTCAGGGACGTGCACACGACACGTGAACGTCTGTGTGGTGTGTTGTCGTCGTGATAGGATTTCTACCTCTTGAATTTGTAGAGGCATTATGTTCTCCATTGGCGATGAAATGTAATGCCTATGTGCCTTCCTATCAACCTTTGAATGTCCAGATCTTTCCCTCCTAATTTTCCTTCAAATGGCTATCTTTCTTATTCAATCCATCTTCTTCACATTCTTGGTATTTTGACATAGCTTCTTGACAATTCTCATGCTTTTGAGCTATGTGTTGTACCTCTAGCTTCATGTTTCCAACACCACAACATCCCACATATTCTACCACAAAATTTGTAGCTTGGTGCCTAGAGAGGCTACTTTTGGTATTGTTGTGGCTACATCAACTCTACCATTGTTTTGGGCTTGCATCCCTTTCTCATTGGCCTTCAATGCCTTTGTTCAAGGGTGGTAACATTTTTTTGTACTTCATTGTTGGATTTGTGCAGCTTTATGTTTATTGTAGTATTTAGTTCCATATATATTCTAGCATCATTTTATTTATCATATTTCTATCTATCTCTCTATCTGGCTGTCCATGGAGGTGGAAACACCAAAGTGGGGGTTTAGCTACAGAAAACCCCTATACAACCCCAACATTTTTCCTCTCTTGGTTGTGTGTAGGTACGCATTCAGGTGGAGCTTGCTGGTGAACCAAAATCTTCGTGAAACTTATTCTGTTAGTTATTACTTTAGTTAGCACATTATTTTGTTAGTTATTACTTTAGTGAGCACGTTAAACTGTACTTGCTAAGTTGTCATTAGATTTTTGGTATTCTTATTGTACTTTTGCACTTTTTGGAATAATGGACACAAGCACCCCAGTGAGACGCCATCACACCACATTGTCGTCATTGACCCACACTGCTCTCTATTGAACATCCAAAATATTGAGAGGGGGGGTGAACTATTATTCCATAAAACCATTCTAATAAAATCCATCTAACCATTATCACAGTTCTCACTAAAATAGTAAGAGAGAACATAAAAATAGATCAATGCAACCACACACACATGAACACCAATATTTTTACATGGAAAACCCAAAAAGGAAAAAACCACAGTGAAGGTTAACTCACAATATATTATATCCAAATACAAGATATTACAAGGCTCACTATAAGGACTCACTATCCTTGAAGAGGCTCACTCCCTGAATACAAAAGATGGCTAACTGCCAAGATACAAATATTGTGACTCACTACCAAAAGATTTGAACTGATAGAATACACCTTCAATGTGCAGGGTTCAGTTCCAATGAAACCCAAAATATAAAGTACTACCTCACACAACATTCGCTTAACAAATCTACTCTGATTCCCAATTGATAAAGCATTTAGGCATTGATCCTCTTTCATCTATCTTCCACACTAACACTTCCACCCACTTCACACACTTCTCCCTTCAAATAATTTTATATATATACAAGTATATCTTATTCATCAATTAGGTCGGCCTAATTAGATGAAAACAAAAATAATAAAAACACCCTTGTACACACCATATATGATTTAATTTTTTTTATCCATGTAGTTCATTATACCAAGTCGGCTAACATCCATAAATCACTAGTCTTTATAGTGAATCACATACGTTAGGTCATCCAAGACTAGAACATACTTCATAGAATCTCCAAACCAACAAACAATTCTCAAACCAAACACCATCCGGATCTGAGATCACATCAATTTATCATCATAATAGCATCATAGAGACTACCATTAAAACCAAAACATTAAAATGTTCTCTTTAATAAAATGTGAAGTCTCCCACACAGATATGCCAAGCAAGGAACAACAATAAAATATAGAGTTGAACTCTGTTAGAGATAACTTTCTACTCACAACCCAAAACTTCTCAAGATCTAGGATATAGTTGTCTGAATAAGACATGATAACATGCTTAAGAGATTAGATATTAGGAATGTATTATTAGTGTTCACATGGGTTAGAATAATAATGAGTTGTTCTTAGAACTCACATAATTATTATTGGTATTATTTGTTATAGTAAATGGTTTATTTGTTTATGAGTTGTTAGAACAACTCAACTATGTAAAGGGAGTTGCTAAAGGATGTATAAAAACTTTCCCACAATATAGGATATAAGAAATCCTATATATGCATCATTTGTATTATGAGAGGTGAGTGTGGAATATTGAAACAATATTATTTTGTTTAGAAAATTTTCATATTTGGCTTCTATGATTCCCCATTTTTTTGATATGGTATCAGAGAAACGTTATTCTTTGGGCCTATTATTTAGTAACTAGATAACTAGGAGAGAATATTGGGATTTTGTATGTCTTGAATCACGTAGCGAAAGCATAGTGGGATCAAGGAGATTTGCAATCTTTAAGATCGTAGGAGAGTTTTTTTGCACTTCATATTTAGGTAGACCGAATGACTATGCCTTTGATAATCTTGGTCTGTTGTAAAACACTTTTGCTACAAGAAATATAGAATTGCAGCCCGTAATATCCTTGGTTTCGGTCGTGAGTGATTGGTTGGTTGATTTGTGTTGGCCCTTGATAGAGTTTCTCCGTGAGCATCTTCGCCATTTTGCAAAGCCTGTATATTGAGTCTATGGAGGTGGGGTGATTGGTGTTTTTTGACCCTTCACATTTCTTGTGCATTATTCTTTCCAAATTGTGGTCGTAGCATCTAATCAATGGTTTGTCATTGCAACAATTGCTATGTAATTTCCATTATGATTATGTTGTGAACTCTCCAAGCGGGATTCTTCATTAGTTTGAGTATCCATTGTTTTTTCCTATTTTTCACCTGTATCGACCCTTATACATCAAGTGATTTCATTAGTTGATTGTTCAGCCTCATTGGATGCATTGATTTTGTCATCGGTTGGAGCGTTATTTGTATGGTTCAAGTCCTTCCTACTTCATTGATGATAAGAGGCTAGGATATGACTGATGCGATCTATTTGGCATTTCTTATAATGAGATTGCATTTATTATGAGGTCATTCTCATTGAATCAATCTCTTAGACTTATTGTTTTCCAGTTTGGGTTGAAAATCTAGGATGTTCATAGGCACTCACATGTTGTTGAGTCTAGAAAATTTTTATGCTTTGGCATCCCGAGGCGAACTTGCATGAGGATCCTCTGACTTCATCATAGCATTACTTTCTTAATGAAAATCAGATAAGAGGTGGTTATGAATCATAATTCATTATGTTAGCTTTTTTCTTGTTAGATTTCTTAGATAGAAATATGTCATGTGTACTAGCATTTCATATTTAAAAGTATCTATTATTCTACATTAAGCTCAACATGAGCAATTGCAAGCCCCTATTTTGGAACAAAATTGTGAAATGTGTCATTGAGGTGCATTATTAGTTGAATCTGACACCTATATTGTTTAGATTAATGTTTGTATATGTGAGCCTCATAGTCAAATTCGATTGAGCTAGCAACAAATAATTGAAAGATGGAGGAATAAGAGGTTGAAGGTCAATCAACATCCTCTCATCAGTCACGAATGATGGGGTGGCTTATTAGCTATGGTGGCATTTTATTTTTGATTGTGTAAAATGTTTTTTCAGATTTTTAATTTGGTGTGTGAATGCTGAAAAATGATTGGATTGAAGAGAAAATGATTGCATAGGTCCTCTGACTATGGTGGTCCTTTGACTGTCGTACTTCATTAGAAGATGATTAGGCAGTGTTTGCTTTCATTGGACATGGTGATCATGTGCAACAAGATCTAGACAGTAGTATGCAACTTGATATGATTTTCTTTTCAATGTTCTTGGTTGTATGAATAAATGGAAATTTTGCATTGTGGGGGGAATAATAACCAATCTTCCATTTCCCATTTTGTGCCAAAATGACTAAAGTCAAGGGAAACTTCCCATGATAGTGGTAGTTCTCTATGCTATTTGAGATCAAGTGGAAATGATCAATAACAATTACTACAATTAAGAACATTGTATTCTTATGGAATGTAATGTGAAACTTTTCTTAGTATGGGTTTTTCAGATTTGTGATATGTTGATTTCTATATAACTTCCTTGATGTACACACATAGTGGCAAACAAATTCACCAATGTAATGTAGTTCATGGATCTTGAAAGGGTTTGTGGGAGGATCCAAAAAACTACACAGTTGATGGGTTCCTGTTCATGTCCAAGTTTGTGGTAAACCTGTGTGAAAACCATGAAAAGTTGATGGGAGGTGCCTTTTGTTTTAAATTAAGATTATGGCCCACAAGAGTTGGGCTTCCTATAGATGAAGGGTGTGAGTTCTTACCATGTTCACACTAAGGGGGGTGATGTTGGGAAGCTCATTATTAGTGTTCATATGGGTTAGAATAATAATGAGTTGTTATTACAACTCACATAATTATTATTGATATTATTTGTTATAGTAAATGGTTTATTTGTTTATAAGTTGTTAGAACAACTCAACTATGTAAAGGGAGTTGTTAAAGGATGTATAATAACTCTCCCACAATATACGATATGAGAAATCCTATATATATGTAATTCGTATTATGAGAGGTGAGTGTGGAATATAGAAACAATATTATTTTGTGTAGAAAATTTTGATGTTTGGCTTCTATGATTTCCCATTTTTTTGATATTAGATTTAATCTATTCTTGTAATGAATTCTAAACTCAAATAGCAATGCACTAGCTCATCACAAAAGAACATTACCATCAGAGACCAACTTCCGGTAAACCAACTTCCCATATAGTTGTCACCATGTTGACATTAATGACAACATAAGAACAACCCATCCAAACTTCATGCTCATGTTGCAAGGCTCCATTATTCCAACAATAAAACCATGTGTGAAATTAAAAAGGTACTCAATGAAGTAGAGAAAAGGGAACCCATAATGCAGAATAGAAGAAAGCAAAAGAGATAGAAATTTAGTAAAAGTTGTATATTCATTCGATGGTATTATATACTTCAATATTGTATTTCCAAAGTGGCTATGAGGCCATACTTTTAAAAGTATATCTATATGCTATGTAGTTTTTATATATGGTAAGAGCCTTTTTTTAGGCATATATACAAAAAACATATGAAAAAGTGTTGAGACTTAAACAACAACAGTGGGAGCATCATCAATAGCAGCATCTAGGAAAAATTCGTAAGCAGGATCAACAAGAGCAACAAGATCATGAACAACAACAGGGGCGTCAACAACAACAATGACCAATGGTGGAGGATATACCAAGTCCCTAAAGTTAGTATACCACTCCACATCATAGAACAACAGTACATTATAGCAACATAGCAAGAAATGAAACCCATGACACCACTACATCTTCAATATGTTTGTGGAGGTCGCTTGCTGTAAGAATACCTAGGCTATACACCACATTCACCACAATCTCTCCAATGACGCCAAGGTATTGCTTCAAGAAGATTTCCAATGTGAGTCATAGAATCATCGACTTAGGGACCTATATATCAAGTAGGGACACAACAAAGTGAGAGAAAATGTCAGTATTGACTCTATACTTATCTTTGTACTCTATATAGTCCCTACCCAAAACCCACTTCATTGCTATGGTAGCCAGCAAATGCTTGTTCTTTGTCATTCATTTCAAACTCCTATTAGAAAATTTACCTAAGGAAGTTGTCTGAGACTTATTGCTCATAAGCCTAATAAGATTATTCATGATGCATAATTCTACCCAACTACCTAAGTGATAATTCTTCCCAATTGCTAAGTGCAATTCTGCTATTGTCTAAAAGCCTATTTATAGAAATAGCCAGGATATCTGAGGTACTTGTGTGCCATAAGCATGATTCTAATTGAGTATTAACTCAAAAATCCCACCAAGAGCCAGCTCAAATTTCCCACCCAATTGCATCTGCCATGTATGAATTGTTGTGTGCGAGGTTAAGGTTAGGTAATTAATTAGCACAAGTTGGTGGCAATCCCAAGTGATTGTCCATACGGTCAGGTGTTGATGTGTCATGCTGCAAGCATGTTTCAGTCTCCAAGGAAGAACTCAAATCTTTTCAAGTACTCATTGCATATTTGGCTTAATCATTCTTTTTAGGATATTAATTTCCAAGCATGAGAAAGGTTTATACGCCTTCAATCACAGACTTAATTTCCCAAGAAAAGTTCACCGTAGGACATGATTACTAAATATCATTATGAATTCTTGTATATTCAAAAGGGAAAGAAATTCATTTCACACAAGCAAAGGAGTTGGCAATACATGCCAAATTTAATGTAGAAAGGAAACCATCATCTACCACTCTAAGCCGGGAAAAAGCTAAGTGTTGCATGTGAAGGAATAAATGGTGTGAAAAGCTCCATGATTACACTACTGAGTGTAAAGAGTTTAGAGTGTAGAATTGCTGAAAAATGTAAGTGAATTGCAATAAGTTTGAGTATCACAAAAATCCACAGCAGAAGGAAATGGCCCAAAATCCTCAAATGGAAGCACAAGGTGAGGCAATGCAAAGCTTGTTTGACGCCATGTGTGCGACACCCATAGCCAATATTTTTGATGATACCTCTTATGCTTCGCCTGGGATAACAGAGAAGCTGAAGTGGATTTGCACACGGGCCGCAGAAAAGAAAAAAACTCATAGGGACTAGAACCAAATAAAGGAAGAATGGGATAACATTCGTGATCCCATCCTCAACACCAACCTTAAGAGTCTCAGGGAAGCAGCTTGTGAAAGAATGAAAGTGGCCACTAGCGAACGTTAGTTGGCATACAAGCAATGGTTCTGCAGTCTCCCTCAATATATGGTCCCTTTTGTGCATTACTGCCCGAAGCTGGTTCATGAGGGAATTCAATGTTTCAACCTAGACACCAATGCCATTGAAGGTCAAGAGATAAGACTTATAATCAGTGAAGGGGCTATCAAAGACATGTTGTGCATCCCAAAGAGGGACTCTAGAGCAAAAAATATGGAGTCATTCACTCCATAAAAGGGGTACATCTTTTGGAGAGTCAGAGATCAAGCTATGAACTTTTATAACTAGGAAACCTAAAGACCTTAGGAAGATTTTGCAAAGCTGCCACAAATTCTAGTCACACACATAGCTTTTAAATAGGATATGCAAGATTCCTTCTCTATGATGGATTTTGTTTGCAACATGGACAAGGACAAGTGGGTGCAATAGTTTCAATTGGGTTTGGGTTTTCAGTTGAGGAGGCAACATACCTTATTTTGGTATGACTTCATCGAAGTCATTGTCTAAGAAATGATGAGCCAAATCAAGGAATACAAATGCAACATAAGTTTAGGTTTCCTTCTCTCCTTGCTCATATGTTTTTACATTAGAATCCTGACTTCTTCAAAAAACATATGAGGTTGGCTATTTTTGATGAAAAATAAATAAGAAGGCTAGTTTCTGTATGGACTCTAATTCTACAAGACTTGAGCGAGGATGGAAATATTTATTGACTTTCTGCTGACTGGACTGGGTGGATGCAAAATTTCACTCCTAAATGCGACTGGTTTCTCAGAGAGGATTTCAAATTCATTAGGATGCATGGTTTTACCGAGGAACCATTCTGGCTCCCGTCATGCATCACAGATCAGGTGTTGGCCCTTGAGATGTTCCGACAAGTGTCAGTTATGGAATTTATATTTTGCAGAGGGAAGGCCAAGAAGAAAGGATTTTTCGTCTACCCACTGAGCTTCAAAATGGTTGTTACGGAAAAGAAGCAAACACATAAGCTGCTAGAGGAAAAATTGGCTCATCTAGGGCTAGTATTGATTTGCGAAAAATGGCAATGTAACCCCGATAATGACTTAATAGGCAAAAACATTCAGGTGACTCACATCCCTCGGCCTTATTGGGAAAAGTGGTGGAATCCCCTATCAGAATAGGATGATCTATTTGTAGACCTGGTTCACATTCCTATAAAGAATAGGAGGCCACCATGGCTCAAAATATATTTCCCTTCAGTGAAGTTTAATGAGAAGTTCCAAATGGATGCCACCCTTCACAATGATTTGTAGTGGTTGAAAGAGGAAAAGATTAGCGATTTTTGGATTTACCATCAAGAAATCAAGTGCCCTAATTCCCTATTCCCAAACATAGAAATGGATGAAAGATTTGATACTCTGTGGAAAAAAGTGCATGATGATACCAACACAAGCGATGATGAGGATGTTGACCTGGAGGAAGAAAGAAAATATAAAGGGAAGGGGAAGGAGAAAGAAATGGAAGCAAAGAAGGCCCCAATGTAGCAAACTGAACAAGCAGTGAAGTAGCCTAGCACAACTATTTTGAAGCTACGGGTGAATATATCGTGTTTGGGAGCCTCGTAGACACACACATGGGCCATGAAAAGACCTAGAGGTCAAGCCCAACAACAACTATCAGAGGTTGTAGAATGGAAAATTCCCCACCCAACAAAAGGCAATGCATAGATGCAGCTTTTGGAGAGGGCTCATAGGAGCTTGCAACAAGCCAGGGATCAGAGTCCTCTAAAGCCCAGGTATCTTTCTCTCTCCCTCTTCTTGATTCACAATCTCTGGTTTCTTTTGTTGTCTCTACATTGCCCATCCCTTCAAGTGTCAACCTTTCTTTCTCTACATCTATTGCAATGGTTGTGGGAGGTTTCTCCCAATTCTCCCAAGTGGGAAAACTCACTTTTACTCCCCTGCAGTTTACTCCACCTTTCATTAGAGCCCAATCTACATCTCCTGCATCAGCTTTGCCCCAGTTTACTCAACAAATGGAGTCTACTGCACCTCCACTACCACCACCGCTTCCCATGAGTCCTTCCACCACTTCACAGATTGGACCTTGGTATGTTCCCCCATTCTCCCCACAAACAATCTCCCTTATGAAGAAAAAGTCAACCAAATCCACTTCTCTCTCATTCCCTTTTTCTCTTCCTCTCAGTGCACCCTTCACTAGCGAGCTCATTAGATCACCAATATATTTTTTGTCAGAGGCTGATAAACAAGATAAGCATGGGCTTTTAGGCTCCAAAAGCAAAGGGACAAGGATGCTAAAAGGCCAGTAGAGTCGAAGGTGTAAACACTTTTCAATGAGGCTCAACAATCATTGCATTTTGCAACCATGCGTCTGAACATCATCAAGCCTCATGGGGAGATGTGACCCGAAGATTACACCATCTATGTTATGGGACTTGATCTGCACACAGCCTGACCACAAGATAAAGTTGAGCTCATAGAGGAGACCTAACGTGTGGTGACCACCGACTTTCTCAAGTTCAGTCACCAAATGAAGAAGAAAGAAGATGAGTTAAAAAATGTTAAAGAGAGGATAGAAGTCCTACTCATGAAGGACAAGGCAAGGTATGTTGAATTTGTGCAGTTATCACAACAAGTGGAGGCAGAGCAGGCTAGACTCCAAGGGGAACTCACAAAGTTCCAATCCCAAGATCCCAACCTAGTCGTTGATTTGCAACAGAAAAACCAAGAATTATATGACCAATTGGTATGGGTGGAGGAGGAGATGCAACAAAAGAATGAGGAATTTCAGCGTCAATGCCATCAATTGGAGCAAAAAATGTAGCAAATGGAAACGGACTTCCAGGGTCAACAAGCTCAATTCGAGAAGGAAATCTAGGAGGTAAGGCTCTTCCTAGATAGGGAATCTACAACTAGAAGCTAGGTTGAGGAAAAATGGATTGTTGAGTTAAGAGCCCTATAGGAACAACTCTCCACTATGGATAAGAAGATTGCAGAACTAACACAAGGTGTTGGGTCGAGGGATGCAAAAATTGGCCTTTTGAAGAATCCTCCCCAACCCCCTGCTACCCAATTGAACCTCCTTCAAGTAGCTCAACGACTATATATTTCATACTAGGAAATGGTCAAGGCCTTCTATTTGACTCTTTAGCCGATGCTCTAGTTCATGGCAGAAGCAACAAGTTTAAGTAGGGAGGTTCGCAGAATGATTGAGCAATTCCCATAGTTCATTGCAGAAAAGGTTCTCAAGGAAAAAAAATTGTTGGATAAGATGTGCACAGTGCTCAATGAGGACTTAGTGCACGCAAGGATTGAGGACCGAAAGCTAGCTGCCAAGAAAATAATAGAGTTCATCTGTTTCCACACAACCATCCTTCATGCTAGCGATTGCTTTGCCACACTAGGCCGAACTATGAGCAGCATACGAGAAAAATTCTCCCAACTAACTCAGATGGGCCTACCCTCCTCGTTTCTCTTTGATGATTTAGTGGCCACAGTGGAGCATATTGCAATGAAGATTGAGGAGAAGCAGTAGGACATATCTAATTTTTAGAGCTTAAGTCAACCCCTACTATCGAGGATATTGAGGGTGTCACTAATCGAATAACACAGTTGCTCTTTCAACTTGAGTCCAGGACTAAGATATCCATGAAGCTTCCATTCAAATAAGTGATCGATCTGCATGAAGCGCAAGAGAATCTATGTGACATATCGATGCCATTCGAGGTCGACTAGTTGCCTCTGCAAATTGCTCTCTCAAAGCTCTAATTACATCGCCCAATGGATAAGGCTCTAGTATTCGAACCATAATTTTTTTGGGTTCCTCATTCCATAGGAGAAACACCCTTGGTAGTCACCAAAAGGTGTGTATATAAAATCCCTCAAGCTCCCTTTGTGTTAATAATACTATTTTTCTTAGCTTCCACCTGCGCCCCATACATTTAAATATCTCAAGCCCCCTTTTTTGAAGAGCTTCGCCTGTTGTCGCCACGTGTCCACCGCGCGCTCCTCTCAAGGATTTCTTCCTTCACTTCTCTTCCAAGCCCCGCCATGCTTCCATGTGTTAGCAGCACAGGAATTTGAAAGCTTGCTTCCCTTTGCTTCTCAACCAAGCTCCACCCGCGTGACACGTAGCATTGTTTCACATACACTTTGTGGGCAGACCCCACAGTCAGTGCTAGCAACGAAAACTTCTCCACGTGTCTTCTCCATGGGGATTTCAGAAAAGGGAAGGAAGGAACGAGCAACAAGCCCCACCATATTTCCACATGTCGTAACTAACTTTGTGGGTAAGCAAAACATGTCTACACGAGGTTCTGCTACTTATACACTAGGACTATCGCCATCATTTGCAGAGGATGCATCTGGCTTGAAGGCGACTGTATTCCACGGATCAGGATCTTTTCTATTGCAACAACCTTGGGAAATCATTGTTGTGGACATCATTGCTTGTGATGAAGGAATCTTTTCTATTACTAGTTTTCAAGCGATGGGATTAGTTTCTATATATAATGCTTCTTTCCAAAAATGAGTTTGGAACATATAGAAAATTTGTGAAAAGACACTAGGCCTTTTGTATTTTTTTTAGATTATTGTATAAGACTCACAGACTGTGTCATTGTTTGGCCTTTCTGTTTCTTAGCTATTTGACAAAACATTATATTGTGTCATTACTATACTAAGTAGTTTATTTGCAGAACTTCTATGATTTCAATATAAGTTTGCTGATTTAGACCATGTCTTTGACTCTTCTTTTTAGTAAATGTGTATGGGAGTTATTTTATGTTATTTGATAAATTATTCAGGTTTTCATCTTCGATTTATGCTATTCTGGGACATGCAGATTGCTAAATGGGCCCTTAAATCTCATTTAAAAGATAGATTTACCATACCTACATCTACATCTTGGTGCATCGCCTTAGTTAGATCTTTATTTTTTATATCTACTTCCTTTTCCCATTCCAAAACACCAATTACAGAAGAAGACAACTTCTTTAAAAACCCAGAGGTTACTTAGTTTAGCTCAGTTGGTCCCCCATTAACTTAGTTTCCCATAAGGTTGTTGCTTGTCAATTTTTGGCATCAACAAAAACAATAAAATAAACAAATTTGAAAAAAATCAGTATTTCAGTCAGATATGATCTAGCCGAACATTATTTGGCCTAATATGTTTCGGCTGAATATATCCAAATAGCAGGTGACTTGGTAGCAAAGTCACCATTTTTTTAAATTTCCAACTTCTGGTGAATATTTCTTCAATCAAAATTATTTAAACAATAAAAATAAAAATACGCTTTTGTAAAGCTCATAGTGTTGAATCCAAATATATATATATATGTTTTTTGATTAGTTTTAGTATATAAATATTTTAAAATATTGCAAGTAGGTTGTTCAAAGTCAAAAAGAGGCTTAGTTGAAATTAAATAAAAAATAGTAAATCATCATTAAAAAAATTGGAAAATATATGATGCCCTAGAGGAGAGAATCCTCTTCAAAAGGGTATATTTTATTTTTTGAAAATGAAAAAAAAACAATTGTTGACGTCAACTAAAAACTATCAAATTCGAGTTAGTTTGAATTTAAAATGTTATTACGAGAAAAATATACATCAAAATTTCAATTTTTTTCCATGCCCTAGATATTGAAGTCAGCTATTTGGGAAAAAAAATTAGGAGAATTAATTTTTTTTCTATCTGTCTCTTGACATCAACTGAACATCGCTTTTTCTTGAAATTTTCAGCGTTACGAAATCTGCTTTTAAATTGATAAAAAAATATCAAAAAAAAAAATTAAAATTTTGAAAAATTATAGGAATAAACTTCAACAAAATTTCTACATTTTATTAGTTTACAACATTTTGAAATTCAAAACATAAGTACCACTTTTATGTGGTTGAAGTTGAGAACTTTTTTTCATGTTGGCTGATTCCTTTATAAAGTGTGACACAGGTTTGTACTTTTACCTTGGTGACAATTCTTCTCTTACTGTAAAAAAATGCATAGATATATTATGTGGGAAACACTTTAGGAGGGATGCATGAGAATGCACCAACTGACTCTTCTGACAGATTCTTCAAATATTTCCTCAAATTAACTTGCACTCTATTTGCACTATTCACAACCTTTGAATTATCCATAGCAATAAAAATGAAAGATTGTGCAACCAGAAATACCTCTGTAAATGCCAACCAGAAAAGGATAGATAAGATAAATACTTTTTAGCATCAAGTTGTTTGATGGGAATTATTCTGGAATTACTTCTTAGATTCTTGATTCATCCATCATTGCATTGAGTTCTTATCAATAGATTGCTTCACTTTAGAACTCTGACCTTCTTCAAACCCTAAACCACTTTTATCCATTTCTGGTCTCTGAGAGGTAATCAACTCATCAAGCATTGCAGAGCTTACCTTAAATTTGTCTTCAAAACTTCTTGCCTTTCCTAGATCAGATATTAAGTTTTTTGCTTCTTGCTCAAGCTTTGTTCATTCATCCATCTTCCTTTGAATTTCAATTTCCTGACATTCTTCAGTTCTTTTCTTTTCATCCAATTGTTGTAGCAGGCTAGAGACAATTTCATATACCTTAACCAATAGATCACATGCTTCAACACATTTACTTTGCAGTTTTTCAACATACTTATTTGCTTTCATCAACTTTTCCTTCAGATCTTCTATTTATTCTAAACATCCAACAGAGATCACTTCTAGAGGAAAAAAAATTATACTCAAATTTTGGGACCTTCCTTAAGCTGTTAGGCTTCTTCCAAGGAACCAGGCTTTGATACCAATTGTTGAATATCTGGAATACTGAGAGGGGGATGAATCAGTATTCCATAAAACCATTCTAATAAAATCCATCTAACCATTACCATAGTTTTGGTTGAATTAGCAAGAGAGAACATAGAAACATATCAATACAACCACACACACATGAACACTAGGATTTTTACATGGAAAACCCAGAAAGGGAAAAACCACAGTGAGGGTTAACTCACAATATATTATATCTAGATACAAGATATTATAGGGCTCACTGCTAGGACTCACTATCCTTGAAAAAGGCTCATTGCCTGAATACAAAAGATGGCTAACCACCAAGATACAAAGATTGTGGCTCACTGCCAAAATATTTGAACTGATAGAATACACCTTCAATGTACAAGGTTTAGTTCTAATGAAGCTCAAAATATAAAGTACTACCTCACACAACAGTTTCTCTAATCCCCAATTGATAAAGCATTTAGGTTTGGATCCTCTTTCACCTATCTTCCACACTTGCACTTCCACACACTTCACACACTTCTCCCTTCAAAGAATCTTATATATATATACAAGTATATCTTATTCATCAATTAGGTCGGTCTAATTAGATGAAAACAAAAATAATCAAAACACCCTTGTCGATACCATATATGATTTAAAACATTTTATCCAAGTAGTGCATTATACCAAGTCGACTAAAATCCATAAAGCACAACTAGTCTTTATAGTGAATCGCATACGTTAGTTCGACCAAGACTAGAACAATACAATTCACAGAATCTCCAAACCAACAAATAATCCTCAAAGCAAACACCTTCTGGATCTGAGATCACATCAATTTCTCATCATACTAGTATCATAGAGACTACCATTAAAACCACAACATTAAAATTTTCTCCTTAAGAAAATGTGGAGTCTCCCATACAGATTGCAAAGCAAGGAACAACAGTAAAATACAGAGTTGAACTCTATCAGAGATAAATTTATGCTCACAACCCAAAACTCTCAAGATCTAGGATATAGCTGTTTGAATGAGACATGATAACATGATTAAGAGATTAGAGTCATATCTAGTCTTGCAGTGAATTCTGGAATCAAATACCAACACACTAGCTCATCACAAAAGAACATTACCGGTAGAGAATAGCTTCTGATAAACCAAGTAAACTTCTCATCTAGTTGTCACCATGTTGACATCAATGACAACACAGGAACAACCAACACAAACCATCCACACTTCATGCTCATGTTGCAAGGATCCATTATTCCAACACTATCCTCTTGCAGAGAGTTATTTGAGGTACAGTCTGGGTTCAAAAAACCTGCTCGTTTAGCCCCATCAAAACTCTTGGGTTAGTAGAGTGACATAAAAGCTTGAGAATGCTCTTCATTCTCTATCCTTGACCTAAAACATTCATCCAAATAGAGGTAGACTAGGGAAACCTTCCGCTCTTGACTCTCCATGACCTAGAGCCTTGGTGTGGTTGGTCCCCCTCCTCTACATTATATATCCAATATCTTTCAATATAGGGTCTTGTGTTGGCCTTCAATAAATTAGATTTATCACTAATAATTAATAATATTATATGTTTTGATTAAGTGAAAATATACTGTGTATATAATCCATTAGTATTGAGAGGTATGGTTATTCCATTCACTTGCATTTAGTGCAATCTACTTCTTAAGAGATGAATTGCATTTAGCTGGTAATTGTTGTTGTGTTCTATGTTCTTCAGATTAACTCATTATGTGTACTATAGTTTAATGAAATTGGAACAAACACATGATAATCTAGGTGACATAATATTATAAAATAAAAATAAACATCGACCACAAAATGGAAAATGGAAGCTACCAAATTATATAATCCATACACAGACGTGATGCCTATAATTCTTTGCTATTCCAACTCTTGTAGCAATGATGATTTTGATTTATCTGTTGAATTAACTTATTACCACATTATCTAATTTATTCCTTAATCCCATACATACCAGTACAATTTTGATATCATATGCTCCTGAATCTCAAAATTGTCCTAAAATGGGATGTTTAAATTTTCATATGTACTCTCAAAATTTGGTATCCATATTTATTCTTCATGTAGTCGAGAAGATTGTTCCACTTCCCTGCAACTATTTTCTTTTAAGGTGCCTTCAAGAGAGTTGTGAAAACTTAAATTCCTTTTGAGAGAGAGGTGGATGTTTGTACCCTATTCCAAAGTTCTCATTTTACAATTGAAATATGGGTTTTTAGTTTCTAGATATATATGATCAAAAGTTTCTCAATCTTTTTCAAAAAATCCATTTTGACCATATCCTACAATCATAGCTTTCCACAAAAGTGCACATCTTTAGGAATTTTTCTAAATAGGCATGTATAGGTTGTCTATGTGTCCATAATTATAGGTGTGACAGCCAAGACAATTTTCATCATGTTTTATTGGAAGTCCATACTATGCTCCTTGCATGGTATTTGGACTGTGACCTTGTGGTGAGATTTGATGCTAGAATTAAATTGTAACATTTTTTTGTTTATATTGGAGTTCCCGCGTATTATTTACAAAGAGTATATAACTATGTAAATATTGTGTTAGGAGGTTGTATGAACTTTTCTATCTAGGTCATATAAAATTGTACATCATGATGTTCATACGAATAAATTCAAGGACTGGGCATAGTCCATATGAATAATCTCCTATGTCCTTCAAATCATATTCTTATTACTTAACAATTGTGATTGCCTGAACTAACTCATGGTTGTATTGCAACCATACTATGTTTATTAGATGAAGGCATGATTACCCTTAAAATTCAAGGTTGAATTAAGTGTGCAAAGGTATCCCTATCATGCAAGAAGGTATTCTCCAAAACTAGGGAATTTTGGTAAATTATTCTTCTGCATATTATCATTGAATTATTATTAATTCTTATTGCCAATAATAATTAAGTAATAGAGCTATTGTGTAATGTGTGAGATGGTAGTGAGCACATGGTCAATCCTTAGGAGGCTAACGTGGAGTTAAGTTTATATTTTGATATTATTCTTCATGGTGAAGTTTCTATATTTCATATAGGATACAGTATTGAGGTTTCTAGGAAGTTATGGTTGTGTCAAAAAAATTATTGGAAGAAAATGACAAATTTCTAAACCTTATAGCTAATCAATCTCTCTATATAACTAGATTTAGTTAACACAAAGGTTGTGTTGTCTTCCAGTCATGCCCACATTTTAATGTGGATCTGACATTAACAAACTTTATTTTTTTGGTTTAAACATAGGTATGCAACACCACACGCTCCCGACAAGCCACCATTGTGCAACTCAACCACTATGGTCAAACACTAAGTGACAGTGTTATTTTGATTGAGGCACAAACATATATTAATAAGTTGTAGGCCTATATAGGAAGACCCCCCCTTAGTCATACTTTATTTGATCTAGTCAACATTAAACTACCACAAATGTCTTAAGAGAAAGGCGTTGCTAGTTTTCACTACTTTTAATTCATTATTTTGTTTAGTATTTACAATGACTATTGAAATATTTCCATAGACCTTATATAATAATATTCACTAAAATAATATTCAGTAAATGAATATTTCAATCAAATCATCAACACTCTATTTGGTTAAGAGTAGTTGAGAATGGTAAATTATTCCAAGTTTACCCATAACTTAAATTAATTAATTTATCTTAGTTAAGTCTATACTCAACCGAATAGTTTTAATTAATTAGAGTGACAAGTTACCACTTGTTATTAAGTTTCTTTCCACCTTTAGTTTAAATCATGTTTTGATCCATAATTATAAATTTAATGTTTGTATAAATTAGTTTCCATGGATGGTGTTAATCGAGTCCTTATTTTAATGGTTGTTAGCATGTTAAACCATTATCCCTTTACTATACAAACAAATAATGATAATTAGGTCTCTTCCCCAACATATATAATGATAAATAATATAATATTATATAATATTTTAATTAACAAATAATTTAATTGAAGCTCCCTTAGTTGAATTAAATTAAATTTTATGCATAGCCTCTCCTTATTTGATTAAAATTAAATATACACTTGATAAACTCTTAAATTTTAAACTTGCAAAAATAAACAAAAATATAATGTTATTTATTTAAAATTTGAAAAGTGACTTTAAGTTGTCACTCAAAAGAGAGGTCCTAGTCTCATGAACCCCCACCATGGATCAAATTGAAATTTGAATAAGATTAACTAGCACTTGCACCCATAGGGGTTCAAGGGAGACGTCGATAGACTAGCTACAACAAAAAATAGAACAAAAATCTAAAGCTATAATAAGAATTATATAGTACTCAGATTGTTCTCAGATTTGAAACTGAAAGAGTGCTTGAGACTTGATCAATGCAAATGGCTTTGTGTCAATGAGATATAAAACCTTGCACAATAGAGAAAGCCTATGAGACAGTTTGGGACGCCAGAGGGGATTTCTATTTATCAATGGATTTTGAAGGGCAGATTCATTGATTTGAAATTTTTGTTCAAAAAAGGCTTCATGACATACTGAAATTATGAAATTGCTAAATTTTTAACACTATGCCACTTGATTAATCAATTGACAATCTAGAGTAAGGAAATATTGTGTAATACAAAAATAAATGTAGAATAAAATATCATAAGTTTAAACTCAAATACTGGATTCATCTCAGAAAAGCCCATGGTGGGGAAAAATTAGTTGATAATGACATTTTCTCATCTACTAAATCAATAAGATTCAAAACAAGTATAGTGAGTGGATACAACAATTTGTTGTTTCAATTTCTCTTGCCAAGATGCAAATTCTTTGTACAGGTGAATTATCCTTTAAATTTGATTATTTACCACATTCCAATGAGCCTCTGATGATTTGCAATGCACTCCCTATATGTCCTTTTATAGATGGTCAAAATTCCTAGCCATGCACTGAAAGGTCTTGCTACCTAGAATCCAAAGAAAATTAAATTAAACCCTCACACTACAAAAAACTGGAAACCAAAATTAAACCCTCACACCACAAAAAACTATTACTTGAACACTCTCTTGAATACACAGTTTGACTTTATTGGCAAATCAATGCTTACATCCATAAAATAAATTAATGCTTACAATATAGAACAATAATTTTTCTAATTTCGCACAGTGGTGTAGTTGAAGCATGCAACCTTCAACAATAATCTCCTAAATTGCCATTAGTCTAGTTTAGGTTGCCCCCCATGAAAGAGTGTATAAGCACATCAGAAGTCGCCCAAATCAGATCTGCCCCTGCTAGAGAATAACTTCTTGACCGCTCCTGTATAGGGCCCTAATTTAATCATGCCCAAAATAACTATCTTCATATTAATGATGGGTGGGCGGCGTGTGGAGTATTCATCACGAAGGAGAATGATAATTGGAAATCCACGCATTTTATGTTTGTGAAAGACTCAAAAAAAATGTAGGGGGATTGGTGCAGCGTTCAGTTATGACCATTTTATGTTTGTGAAAGTGTTTTGTGCACGAACTATTATGAGTATGTACTCTCAGCTGCTGTGTGGACTCCTGCAAAGACAACCCGTCATAAGAATAGGAACCATCTTCACTTTCAAAGATCTTAATAAGGGCTTATGGTAGAGGTGAGGTGGCATATGTGCACCATTCTTTCCTAGATAGTCTTTGATTCCTTTTTAGGAATGGCACACAAATAGGCTTGACTTGGCTGTATGAACTTGTATACTGCTGGTAACACTTGCTACATATGCAAACATATGTCTCTCCACTTGGAACTTACTGTATTAGTTGTATGTGCCTCCACAAAGGTGAACATGGGTCAATTTTGAAAGAGGGTTGGCTGACGGAACTAGAACTGGTTGCTATTGTAACAATGTAATCTCAATGGGCTTGTACGCCACAACATTGAACAAATGAATGAATTTATAAATTGAAAGCCTAAATGGTTGTTAGATTGTCAGTTTGTGTGTAATTTAGTTATTCTAAGTTTCAACAATAAGTATATCAACATTGAATATCATATTAATATATGCTGATCAATAAGACTGTATATGAACATGCAGTACAACTATTAAAATACCCAAAAGAAATTTCATTTATTTCTTTACACTCCATGACAACAGCTATACTAATCTTTCCATCATATTAATTTCATCAGTTTTCAATATCATATTATATACATATGAACAGTCAGATTCAAACAAGATTGTTAACATTACATTTGACATGAATTTTCACTAAATTTTCCCTCAATACTGAAGGAGCCAAAAATTTGGTTGCTAATTCAACAAGTACAACAGGAGGTTTCCTTTTCATTAGCTGTTTACTTGACATTATTTAATAATAAATATTAGCTGTTCGAATAATAATGTTGATATTGTATTTTGTAACCCTGTGCAAGCTGGTTGAGCTAAAAAAATTGGAGGCAATAGTCATTGTTTGAAGTTAAAACTAAAACCTGTCTTTTTCAATTTTGTTAGTTTGAGTCTGCAGCTTCTTGTCTACAACCTGTCTTGCAGCTTGCTCGTTTGATTTAAAATCTAGACATCGAGTTGGATTATATAAGCGTGAAAACTGATGTGAAATATAAAACATCATGATTAATGTTTCATGGTGGTCTGTGGTGCAGGAAATATAACTTCGCTGGAACTTCTCTCACCTATGTAAGTAAGCACTAGATGGAAATAAAAATAGCAGGGCACGATCCAAACAGAAAGCTCCTTACTCGACCAAAATATGACGCAGATGTAAGTAAAAATAGCTTACCTCCAGATCGAACGATGAGCGACGAAAGCTTCCACTATAAATGATCAACATTTACAATACGTGCTTCGAACCCTAGATCTTAGCCTGGCATCTTCTTACAGGGGAAAAAGAAACAAGCAAAAATAATAATTTCAAATTCATAGTGGACTTACAAAGTCAAGAAAAGTGTCGAATTTCTCAGGAACACAGGATTTGCCCCCAATTTATTTTCATACAAATAATGCTAAAATTAAATTATGCGGCGGCGAAGCTGCTCAGACAATGTGTAACTGCGGGAGAACCACGACTTGCTGTTTGACTTCCATAAGAGGAAATAAAACTAAAACATGATAAACTGAGAGTAGGAGACGCAGCAGTTCCAGCAGCGATAGAGAAGCAAGCATCAGAGCAAGCAGCAGCAAAGGCACCAGAAGAACAGGTAGAGGCATTAATTGACGTTAGGAGCCCAGTGTGTTTATGTACACTTTGGGCGGTGATTAAGGGCGGCGGCAGTCAATGAAATCAAATCTGGACATCAATATAGAAGGCAATCGATGCAAATCTAAAGACATCATGCAAATCGGATTCGATTTGATTTGATTTGGATTTATTTGACAGGAAACAACTACCTCAAAATTGTTTTCTGACGGCTGTGAAGAGGTTTACGGAGTGCGTGAGACAGGTTACTGGTATTTGAAAATGGTTAAACGACAAACGAAACTGGTTTTCAGAGTGTGAGACAGGTTTGGCGGTTGATTGTGCACTGGCCAGTTCACAATTAAAGTCTATCGACTAATTATTGTAACAATAAATTTGTAGTTAATGGAATGTGCAAGAAATCTCCACCATTGGATGGGTTTTAATTTCAGCCCTTAGATCTTAGGGCACTTACATTGAACCCTAATTTCATAAGGATGCTCATAAGAGGCTTATCTTTTACATTTTTACTTCATTTGTCTGTGCAGGTTTGAAGGAAGGAGATGGGAGATGGGAAAACTCTCATGGAGATTGGATTCATTTGCTCATTTTTTTTCCATTTGGTTTGAGTTCTTCTCCTTCCACAAATTTCAAATGCATTTGTTTTATTTCTTGAGAACCCATGATTAAAGTTTAGATCTATTATTTTTTCTTTTATTATCTTGCTGGGTTTTATTTGTCTCCCATTTATTCATTTTTTTCTGCTCATTTTGTAATCCCTGCTGCAATTTCCTTCTTCCTTGTTTTTATTTTATTTATTGATTCCTTATTATTAATACTGTTCATAATAAAAATTTTACTTCTCACAGCCACAAGACAGAACAGCAATAATTGCATTCTAGATATTAAAACACAGGAATACATTTTGTTTTATTTTGTTTAAAATAGTTTAAAATTGAGTGTCCGGTGTTATGCAGCTACCGCTTCCTCAAGGGAGTTGAACTCCCATGGATGTAAGTTTTATCTTTATTATTATTATTTTTTAAGCTTAAAATTTATAATATGTATTTTAATTTATATAATTTTTTTTTTATTATTTTACAATATTTAAATTTGAATAAGCATAATATAATATAATGCTTAAAATATATAATGTAACATTTGGATAGATAGTATATGTATATATATTTTGAAATGCAAAATGAATATATATTTTTAAATGAAGCATAATATTATATAACATTTTAAATACATGGTATATGTAAATAATATATATATATTTTAAAAAATATAGAAAAGAACATATATTTTCATGTAAAATAAAATATCTATATATATATATATATAAATACCATATACAATCTTCTTTTTCTCAAAGTAAAGTATGAGTTTTCCAGATATTACTTTAATGGGTTGATCTTTTTCTTGTTTTTTTGTATGTGCATGTGAAACTTTTTTAAAACTTATGTAATGAGTTAGCTTTTTTTGTGTTTTAACAACAGATTTAAAAAAAGTAACGTATATATCTATCTATTAATCACCAACTCTTAATATCAGTTTGTGTGATAATCTTACAAGTGTTTGAATGATTAAATTTTGTAGATCTAGCTGATTCCTTCATGGTTAACATATTAAATAGAATTTTACAAAACTAAATAATTTATAAATCAACTTTTATTTGAGACTACTCTAACAACAACTAGTTGTAACATAATTCTATATTTTTAACCTCCTTTTTCTTACAACCTTAATTCTTTTCTTAACAAGTTTAAATATTTCAACAATAAATTTTAACCAACATCCCCATTTTACAAACCCTCTTCGATGGTTATTTTTCACTACAATGTTTCAATATTTCACAAGCCTAACACCATTATTAGTAGAGTTTACAGGTATCCTTAGGATCCATGCTTCTCACATAGCTATATTTCTCCATTGGGACATCAGATCTGCACATAAAACTCATAAGAAATATTTTCCATGACCATAGGGAAGCTCACCTCCCAGCCTTAGGCTTGCTCACAAGCCACCCCCGAGCTGGGAGATCTAACCAATAACCCAGGGATTACAGTTCATGCCACAAACAAAATAACATAGTTCACTATTTTATTGGACATCATTCATCATTTTACAACACCCACAACCCAAGGGAGTGCACAATATAGAAATCCTCATCAAGATTCTATTTAGCGAGAGATGAGGAGGCAACCTCACTCCCCTATCACAACCCAAAACCCACATCATTCAAGCTTAAAAATAAAAGCACTCACAAGAACATTTACATTTTAAAACACTTGTTACATACATCTATTCATGCATTTTACAACTACATTAAGAGAATGGAGACCTAACTCACAAGCTCCCAAGAGATTTTGGTAAGGATTTTGATGAAGACCAAATACAACTTCCTTAAAAAAAAATGCTTTTGCAGTCCAACTCCATTTCTCTCCCTTTTTTCCCTCCACTCTCTTCCACACACCCAAGATCTCCAAAAATTAAAAAAATGATAAATTTTTCTCCCTAATTTAGACTTAAAGAGGGTATAAATAATGATGTTGTGTAATCCTTTCTCTCCCAATGATATGATGACAAATGGATTCCATTTCCTTTCATTTTGATTATTATTATTATTATTATTTTCAATTCCAAGGAGATGTGACCTTTATTAATGCAACCACATGGGTGAGAGAGGGGCATTCATGAACACACATCACTTGGCTTTCTTCAAGTTTCCCTCATAAATGTGGATGTTGGAAAGTCTTCAAAAAGGACTCTAGGATTCTTGCTTGAGTTGCAAGTTCAAGAATTTCGTCACTTTTCTTTTATGGACTTTAAGAGGGGTTAAATCAAGTCAAAAACACATAAATTTGGTTTTAAAAGCTTCCCAACCCGTGGAGGTTAGACCTAGGAAGGTTTTGACACTTGGTAAGAGGTGACAAGACTCATTTAAGGCCTCTTAAATGCCTTTGAAAGAAAAATTTCGAAATTGAAGCTTAGGATGACAACTCACCGTTCCACACCACCCTAGAGCACTAACAGGGTTTGAGAAAATACAATATAAACACACTTAGAAGATTTGAGAAAACACACTAAACACACTCAAGATTTCTGGAAATACAATGAACACCACAACACCACATAGTAAGACATTAGCCTCTCCATATAGACTAATATCGGCTTTACGGGTTTCACACAATTGGGTTACTAGTAGATCTCCAAATTCTTTGGTCATGGATAACTTGCACACTTAATTCACGTGTTAATAGTCTAATATATAACAAGAGGAACATAAATTGAATTGCATACCCAAAATAATCATGTACAAGTCATTTTAATACAATATTTCACCTTTGAACCAATTAGAGTATCTCAACATCAAATGTGATAATCAAAATAATATCCATAAACACAATTAGGCATTAAACACATCCATGAACATTATTAATACTCATAATTAAACATTAAATCTATACACGATATTCATAATCCATCTCATACTAAAATTAATGTCAATTTGAGCATTTCTATTTAAATCCCATCTAATCATGGCAATTAACTAATCCTCTATTATATGAGCCATATAAGCAATAATAAAAGATACCACAAAAATCTAATCACCATCCATATCTGAAATATCATAATAATGTTTATAAGGTCTCTAGCCAACAATAAATCAAAATGTTGCTATTGTTTATGTAAATAAAAGATGACATCACACTTCTTTATTATAGAAAAATGTTTGAATTGTTGTAATGATACAAATCATAAATATAGGGATGCCATCTATTAAAAGTGAACATGTTATTCTATTGGAACTATTTACTCCTTTCTAAATATTTAGCATTGTCTTTATGCTTTGTTAAAATATACAACTATAGACATCATTAATTATAAATAAGTGTACTATTTTGTAAACTAATGATATAGGAGTGTATAGTATATTTGTTTAATCACCCTATATATATAAGGGTCATGACAGATAGAGTGTATCGTATTGATTCATAAATATATTATTTCATCAATTATAATATGATATACATAGTTCAGGTAGCTATTATATAAGTTATCATATATTAATAAATAATTTTTGTATAGAAATCGTTATGGTAATTAGCTATAATTCCATAGTTATCAATCAAGCACTTCCAGTGATTTCAAAATGATGATTGTAGAACATTATTACTTTAGATATTTATATTGTGATTAGTAATTAGAATTATTAGTTTGATCATTTACTCATCATATCCTCTCACTTTGTTTAATAGGGACCTTGGTAATTAGAAAATGGTGTATAATATTTTGATTTAATCTAATGCACGACCTATATTTTAAGAATGTTATAGATGAGTTTCTTTTGTGAATTAAATTGCAAAGTTAGATTGAGAACAAATTGGGTTTAGTATGGAAGGGCTTTATTCTTTGAATTACTTTCTTTCACCTTGTATGAATTTATGATTTAAGTAAAATTTATTTATATCCTAGTAAGTAAATAATAAATTTTGTGTTCATGGAAACCTAATCTCCTATAAAAGTAAAATTCTTAGGACTTGGATATTCAATACCCATAGGGAAATCATCAAATATCAAGTCAAGATAAATAAACCTAAGTTATAAGTAAACATGGAATCTTATTGTACAAACTTAAAGAAATCTCCTTGGAGAGTGTTGCATCGTATATCCTTAACTAGGTTTCCTTTCCCTATTTCACCTGAGTGGGTGGCAGTCGACTGTGAAACTATTTGGGGAAATGGACCCTAAAAAGGGTTGTATACCCACTCACATAGTTTTATAACTCATAGAATAGGGGAATATGACCATTTGAGTAGAGAATTGATTTTTGCATATATCAATGTTTTGGGTATGATTATATTGGAGTGAAGTTAAATACTAAACCTGAGGGGAGATACCCTCATTGTGAGTAACCAAGTATGAGATGAGAAAGTCAAATTACGAAGCCTCTGCGTGTATGTAGGAAAGGCCATCAAAGATAAGCCCCCGAGGCATACGTTTGGCCCTTAGGTCCCATCCTTCTAAGGTTTATTTTGGACTTACCATTCTCCCCGATGTTAAGCACACTATCTTTCTTTACAAATCCAGCTACAAACTACTATGTAATTTATCTAGTTAAATTAATGATATGGCTTATCTTGATGATCATGTATTTAATCATCCATTGATCTTATATTGCGCATCTAGTCATGTAGAAACCTTATAGGTATGGGTATCGAGAGGAAAAAATTATGATTTGATGGAATGCAAGGGAAACTTGAGTAAGAAAGAGGTATGTTATGTTGATTGAAAGAAGTAGTCATTTATTGTTTTAAAAATCAATTCATTGCTATCTTGACTCTTAACTAAACAATAAATTATCGATTGTTTCCTTGAAGTAATGTGTTATGTTATTATTGTTTTATTTTTAAAAAATATTTGCAAATTAATCATGTTGGTGTAGATTAGTTAGGTTGTGTTGTGTCCTTTAAGTGTTTGAAAAGTGGGCATGACAATATCACAACTACAACCAATTATTCCTAGGATATTGATGCAGGGACTTCTGGAGGTCATAAATTTTGACTTTGAAGCTTGTTTGGGCTCAGATGTTATTTGAAGATGCATTATAAGTATTTGCTTGGATTATTGATTGAGCTCAACTTTTATCATTTTTTTTTTTGAGTTTTTAAAAAATTATTTTTTTAATAATTTGGAACTCACATTTCCAATTTGAATTGTAATTTGAAATTTAGTGTCACCATAGTGTTAGGAAGATATTTGGAAAATTTTGAGCTCAAAGGGATAGGCATGTAGAATTACCCAAAATGATAAATTAGGATAATTATCAAAAACTACCTAAAATAGTCATTTTTAGGTTTTTTTTGTTTCTTTCAAATTTTTTAGATATAAGGGCATTTTATTTCATTATAGAAGCAAATATGGATAATTGAATAGTTTGGTTTGAAAGAAATTTTCAATTTCTAGATTTATTTTATCTATAATCATGGAAAAATTATGTTGAAAGAATGTTTGGTTACATCATCTAGAATCGGGGTAGGAAGATGGATGGGAGAGGAAGAGGAGTTCTTGCCCAGATACATAGAGATATGAAAAACTTGCAAAGGCAAGTAACAAAACATATAAACCTAATATAAAATTAGAGAATGGGAAAATGAGGAGATGAATATGAAGAAGAGATAGGCCAAGGAAGTGTAGACCAAAATGTAGAACTTGAAGAAGAATAATTAGACCGCATGAGTTTGGAAGGAAAAAATGAAAGGATCAAGATTAAAATTTTAGAATATGCACGTAGTCTTAAACCTAGGAGCTGATAGGTTGGATAAACGATATGGGGAAATTTTTTGAATGATAGTCCATGAAAAAGGAAAAGAAATTGAAATTTTCATGCACCAAGTTAAAGGATCATGCAATGATCTAGTGGCCCAATCATTTCCAAAATTATCGAACTAGGAATGGAAAGGATAAGATCAAGACCTGAAACAAAATGGAGAAGTTGAGATATTTTTTTTCCCATAGATTATGCACAAACCCTTATTTGCAAATTTCAAAATTTAAAGAAAAAATTATTTGCTATGCAAGATTATATAGATGAGTTTTATAAGCTATCTATTCATGTAGAGCATCAAGAAATTAATGGTTTCTAGATATGTAAATAGCCTAAAATTTTCTATTTAGGATGAATTGAGCATGCATCGGGTTAGTAGTATGGAAGAGGCATACCAATTGACTTTAAAGGTTGAAGAAAAATAAAGAAGACAATATCTTCAGAGGAATAGAGGAGGAAGAAGGGGTACATCATCCCCATTTTAGGGTGGTTTAAATTATGGCAGGGAAGAGTCATCCTAGGGAATGGAAAAACAAGTAGACACTTGGCAAGATCCTCAAAATCAAGAAAGAGGAAGGGGATTTTAGAGAGGTAGAGGTTATGGTACCTGGTAGAGAATGGGAAAACCAAAGAAGGCCTTTCACTTGTTTTAGATGTGAAGAAGAGGGTCACAAATCATTTAAATTTACAAATTATAACGTATGCAAGAAAGAAATCAAGGAGGACTTCCCAGGGTGAACTTGGTTCATGTTGACAACGAAGAAGGGGTAGAACTAGAGGTTTCACTAGATGTGGGAGAAAGTATCATGATGATAAGAGTGATGGTAATTTTAGAGTAGGAGAAGGGTATGTGCAGGATCATCATGGAAAAAACATGCCCTTAAGTGGCGAAAAATTCAGAAAAATCAGAGTTAGACAACTTGATGTAAAAATTTGAGTAAATTATCTATATTATTTCAAAAATATGTAAGAATAGAATATGTATCAAATTGAATGTAATTTCTAAACTACTACGTTTATTTTTAAAAAGAAATCTATTTGGTGAAAATTTGAAATTTCAATGCAGTAGTACTTAAATTTTAGGGAAAAAATAAGAAGTAGGTGTCTGTCTGACCACCCTAACAACAATAAAATGATAATATTTTTTTATAAGATTTTATATATAAGTAGAGGACTCATGTCCCGATGTGATGCACATTTTTTTGTAATTTTTTTCTAAGTAAATAATTAATTATGAATTTTTTATTACAACTTTTAAAAAATATAAAAACTCGTATGTCTGACCACCTTAACTTGGTCAAAAATTCATGAAATTCATTTTTTTTAATCCTATAGTATGCAAAGCATAGAATGTGACGCATGTTTCACATTAAAAAAATTGATACCATTTGAAAGCTATAGATGTTTTTCAATCAGCCTATCAACCAGGACTTTAGTCATAATTCAAATAGAAAATAAATAATAATTATTTATTAAATTCAAAGTAAGGTATAATTTATATTAGTGGAAAGCTAAGAATCTCCTTTAAAAACCCTTTTCGTTTCATCAATTTTTGGTAAAAAAAAGTCGTTACCCACATACCCTACACGTACCCATCATATCACCACTTTTTGGCCCATCATGATCCTGCACATACCCAGGAAGCACAAGCTAAAAGTTTTGATGGTTCATGGCTTCAAACCAATATATTCCGAACCAGATGCACTTTAGGTGGAAAAGAATGCCAAGTTATATCATTGGTGGAGGTAGTTGTGAGAATATGGTTTCTAGGGAAATGGTAGAAAAAATGAATTTACACTCTAAAAAACATCCCATTCCCTATCATATTGCATGGCTTAAAAAGGTAAATGAAGTCACTATTGATAAAAGATATTTAATTAAGCTTAACATAGGAAAGATCTATAAGGATGAAATATGGTGTGATGTCATTTCATTGGATGCATGTCATGTATTTCTAGGAAGGCCATGGTAGTATGATAGGAAATTATGCATGATGGAGAGAAAAAACACATATACCTTTTCAAAGGATGGCTCTAAAGTAATTTTGTTACCCCTTGAGGATGAAGGAAATGGTGAGACCATGTTGTCTGAAAGAGAACTTGTCAAAGAATTGAAGGTAACATGTGCTATTATGCATTAGTAGTACAAAGAGGATAAGAGGAAGACATGTTAATACCAACATAATCAACAAAAGTATTGGGAGAGGGGTAAACCCACAAAAGTGGTTTACAATTCAAAAGGAAAAGTTACAAAAAATGACCCCATGCAAAAAAAAATGGCTTTTCCAGGGGGTTCGAACGAACTTTTGGTTTGCGCGAACCCAAAGGAGGTTTGATAGAACCCCCCTTCGAGGAAACCCATTTAATGATGGGGCCCACCAATTCCTGATAAAAATCCAAAAGTGAAGGCTTGTGGAAAGAGGGTTCACTCGAACCAAGGTTCGAGTGACCCCCCCTAGTTCGCTCAAACCCCTTCTCCCCTCGTGCACCAAAAAGTCCGAACTTTGCACTTTGAAGCTCGAGTTGAGGGATGAAAATGGAGGAGACTTCATAGACCCAACTAGATGATGGTATTATTCTCGAGCGAGCTATCCAATGA
>VDFB02132254.1:0-48786 GCA_007258455.2 Sequoia sempervirens
AATTGCTCATTATCATTGTTGTTCTTTTAATCTATGACGGTTGTCATAATCTTGTATTGATGATTTTTCAAGTGTTTAATTGCTGCTCCATTAATGACTGTCAATGTCATGTTATACTGGTTATGGCGTTCATTAGTTATTGAAAGCTCTATTTATACCTACCTGATGGTACGTATAAATTCCTTTGTGGATGTCTTTATTAACTATACTTGCAATCTACTTTGTAAATATTGTCATCCTTCAGAAATATGCATCTGTTACTTGTCACTGAAAATTAATGATTGTCCTTTTATTTTCTCTAAACTCCATAGCCACTATTACATCCTTTTATCCTTTAGGACTGTCATTCTATTGTCCTTTTATCCTTTTATCCTGACAAGAAGATTGTGCCTGCACAACTATAGATATCTTTATTAATTATACATGAGTTTGCTTTGAGGCTTTAACTGTTCACTCTTTAGTGTTATTCAATAAGCTACTATTGTCATTTCTTTTTAACTATTAGGTACCATGATTCATGATATTATTTCTACTCACTTAGCCATTGCATGACTTATTATCTTTGTTGTTCAATCAACTGCATTTGATAAATTTCTTGTCATGTTGATTATACCTGTAGCTTTTCCATTATTCTGAATCACTGTTCTCATCAAGCTTTGGTATACTTGACAGTGCTTATGTCCTTTCTCTTCTTGACTTTATGAAAGAACTATATTGATGTTTTGAGTATTAACTTGATGTGACCTCTATCTAGAAACATTCATTTATTTAGACCTTTGTAGCTATGAATACATTCTGGTATTCTAAGTGGAGCACTATTTTATCTTTGTCTTCTTTTAATGCTCTTCATAGTTTATCAAAATTTCATTTCTTTGAAGTTCATGGAACAATATTTTTGCTTGAAAAAACATGTTATCAATGACACACCTGATGGGGTAATGTTATCATTATGAAATTGTTCAAACTAGTTTAAACATGCTGAATTGAAAACTGTTGCTATGAGTTGCTTTTATGATAGCTTTCTTATTTCATGACTATAATTGATATTGATGACTCTCATGTATGATGTGAATGAGAGGTGTCCTCACATTATTAGAGCTCAACCCTTGTGGGAGCCCATTTTACTCCACATATCTAATAAGATGATCTCGAACATGATGAACCTATTCCTGCACATTGAAACAAACATGTTAGCAAAATAAAAGAAGTTGAAATCTTTCCTCTTGAGTTTCATGCCTTTGAAATCTGAAATCATCTAATGGATGCCTAATCAAAAGTATACTATATTTTTGTTGGTAGCGTAGGCATATGATAGGATTTGATTCACATTGCTCTAACCACACTTCTATCAATCTTGCAAGTGCATCGGAGCTTGGAGCTGGAGCTAGAGCTGGAGCTACAACTGAAGACCTCAACTTGTCAATGATTCGTCATTCTAGGCAATGACAAATCACTTTCTGCCCTATGCCTTCTTTATTCTCAGTTGTATACTCTACTTTACTTCATGCACCCCTTATTTGATTATAAAAATCAAATTGAGTTACTCCCATGACTTGTGTGGGATTCTGGTTTGTACATTATGAATAATAACAAAAATTATACAAAATTATGATATCATTTTGAGATGTTTTTTGCATAATATTACTGAAATTTACACTGTAATGAAACATTGCACAATAATGAGTACTTAGCAGAAACTTTTGAACAACTTGTGTACCTTTTGATTTGAATTTGCAATTCAGCTCTACCTGTTTGAGCTAGTAGTGAAAATGGTGGCAAGCATATCAATATAAAAAGTATTAACTCATTTTTAATTTAGGATTAGCATATTTATCCAAACCTATAATACCCATCCCAATGTTTGTTATCTTTCCCACTTCCCACTGACTTCTTTTAGCGAAAATTGAGAACTCTAAACCTATTGAAATATATTCTTCTCTTTAGATAATATTTTGAAACTTTCTCCTTGAATCTATGCTTTTGAATCCTTAAAAGGCAAAGGATTACCTCATTCTCACTCTTTGCTATGGTTTTGGTCAATTTCTTTATTATCTTCACTATTATCCTTCTCATTTCATAAATGTATTCTTTAAAGGGATATTTGGCTCCACCTTTACCATGGCCTTGGTCCTTCCAAATTCTCTTCTTCCGCACCATCAAAAGACCACCTCAATGTTGAACCTTACCTTCTCCAAAACCTATAGTAAACATTACCCAATGGGCACTCATGCCAATGGCCAAACTTCTTGCATATAAAAATGCAAAAGGGAGATTTTTAAAATCAAGATCTTATCTATAAGCTAAGCTTTGAGTAATATAATATATGATGAAGATAAGTTCATAATTTATATATATAAATAATATTATAACATAAAGACAAGACATTTTCTAGATTTAGTCATTGGGTCAATGGCCAAAAGTTGGTCAAAGGCACTAGTTATATGCATTTGAAGACTTCCTCTTCCTAGAACTCCATAGGTAATTTAGGCAACTAAACCCACATTAGGGACACATTGAAATATTTCCTTTGATGGATCAAATCAAGGATACCAATTTTTGAGGAAAACATTAGCCTTTCCAAAAAACCATGGTCCCCCAAGTATGATACTTTAGAGGTATTTTTCGTATGAAAATGAAAAGGAAGAGAACCCTCTATCCATTGCGGCAGTATTTATGTGTCCTTTGGTTTTCCACCTCTTTGAGGCCTAAGATATAAATCAATCAATATTTGATTGGGGCCCCAAAAATATACCAATAAAAGAAATTTCCCTCTTTAAAACCCCTCTATCTACAATAATATATACTAGCCATTATTTGGTCTCACAACAAAAGCAATTGGAGGGTTTGCTATAGCTCACTTCTCTTTATAATATTTCACTTAATATTTTAGCAAATTTTGGGCCATAATCACTATAAGACACAATTGAAGCTTGTCCCTTGTTAGGCTTACTTGACTCATGACTTTGATTGCAATCTTTCTTCTTTCTTTTGATATTACCACAACTCACCTCATTTATCTAAATTTTAGCGAGTGCCTTGGTTCCACCCAATATACCTCTAATGAAAGGAGGCCCACATTCTAACATACTCCATATTATTGGCAATCATTCAGAGGGTCCATATCCTTAAAATCCTAGTCCAAAATTTCAAATGTTGCAATTCCACTTGCATTCCTACTACTTTCTTTCCTACTCTCCATCCCTCTCAACCAAAATAATTGGTTGAATAGAAAACATAATATCTATAAGGGGCTTCCTAAAGGGGAGCCTTGAAAGGCATGGAATTAATTTATCTTTTATTTGAAATGTTAACATCCATACTAGCGGGTCCCTAATTTTTTAAAACATTTGGAAGGATTAGGACAAGATAAAAGGTTTTCTTGTGGAATGGGATGCGAATAATATTAATAATGATCCAATTTTAAATTTAGGTCTATTTGGTAGTTTTTTGAGTGGAACGGTTAACCTCTTGCTTTAGATAAAGATTTTTGTGCTCTTAAGTGGTAAAATAAAGGAATTAAAACCTTTGGGAATATTATTAACAATAAGGATTTGAATCAAAAGGAATATTATCATATATTAGTTTGATAATCCTATTGCTTAAAATAGAACATAGTCTTTAATTTTGAAATTTATTGGTAAGATTATTCCTACTTTGAAAATTGGTTATGATACAAGATTGTGGAACACATTTTCATGGAACTATAGTGTAGGAAAATGTACTCCTTTACATTTCAGACTTTTTTTGTGTCCCCTTAATTAATTGGACTTAATTATGCCTTAATAATACATATTTTACATCTGCAAGCCTAATAAATTACATTTTCCGAAGGGGAAACCCAACAATAATTAATGCCAACACATAATTAATTACCTTGAGCAATGTGTGTTCCAGGAATAGGGACTTGGGACCCATTTTCCCATGGGCGAAAGGGTCCTCCCTAGGCCTTTTGAACCAAATCTAAAATATGTTTTTGGAAATATTTTAATGTCCTTGAATTCAAATTTCAATGTCAACTTGTAATGTTTAATTTTTAGGAAATTAAGGATAGATACCTATAAATACAAGGTCTTTTTATCAATTCAAGTCAAAGAAACGTTATCTAGCAACAAGAGAACTTTCACAAGAGAAAAAATTATGATCAAGAGAATTCAAGGGTAGATTTATTAGTGATTTATTGCAGCAATCAAGATCTCAAGTATCATGTTGAAGTCTTTTGCGATCATGCTTGTTTTTGAAGATAACATTGTGATGTAGGTTTCAAAGATTCAAGTCTACATTCAATTCAAGATTAGAGTATCAAGATCCACATCCATTGAAGCCATTTTATGCAAGGTCAAGATCAAGATTTTAGTCCTCCAAAGGTTTATTCAAGAGTTTGGTGAGTTGCAACATAGCATTGTTCATTCATCATTCATTTCATGTTTCATTATTTCAATTCAAGGTTTAATTTCCAAACTAGGGTTTGACCAAGGCAAACCATTATCCACCAAAAACCAAATATTTTTCTCCTCTTTGTGAATGTGCAAGTTTATAGGTTGAAGAAGGATTGAAGACCTTAAATTTGAAAAGTTGTCAAAGTTGCAAAAAGTTGTCAACATTGTTGTCAATCCACGAAATCTCACCTATAGACTTTATTTCTGGTTGTCTGACATCAAAACTTGGATCAAACAAAAGCTACAAACTGACACCAGAGGATCCCAGAAGTTGAGTAAAACCTCTGCACTGAGACCCATTCACTTATGGGAAAATGAGTCCCAGGTAACCTTCCAAAGCTGCATTTTGGTGATAGGTACACATCACTCTGCCATTTATAGATTTTCTAGAATTTTGTTGTTTATGTCTATATTATGCTTTAAATTGATGATTCAAGTTTAAATATGCATAATTGAGTTGATTTGCTATTTCTAGTTTTTCTCCCAAAAGTGTTGTTTAGGTTGATACCCCAGTCCTCAATCATAAGGAAATCAGTAGATTCCCTCATTAAGTTGACTCACCTAAGTGTTGTAAGCTAATTCTTTGTGGGGATCTCATTTCCTAATAAAATAAAGGAAAATAGGTCCATCCATACTACATATTTTCACATCATTCATCCCCCAAAACCCACAACACCACATCTTTATTTTTCTTTGTCTCGTTTTGGTGAACCTGACTTTTAAACATCATAATTTCTGATTTGGAACCTTAGATCTAGATTTACTTTCTTTTGCATTAGTTTGCATTTTTAGATCTCTCAAATTTGCATTAGTTTGATTTGTATTCTAGGGTGTTAAAGTGTATTTTGGCATTGTTGAAAATCTGGAAATTCATAAAAATTGGCATAGTGTTAGACTCATTTTGCATAGTGCTTACATAACATTACATGATCAGTCACTTAAATTAGAAAATTGAATCAAAATTGCATCTCAAATTAGGTCTTTTTGCTTGTCATTTTGCATCATTTTGCACTTGCATTTATATCTAATTTACTAGAAATATGAAACTGTAACTACTTGTTCTCAACCAAAATCTGGAAACAGAAACATCAACTCAAAAATTTATAATTTAAGTTTAAGAAACCCTAACAGAAGACCCATTCACCCATGGGCGAATGAGTCCCTAATCAGACCTGTTTCTGAATTTCTAGGCACTAAAAACTCTCTGTCTGCATTCTGTGTTTATGCATTTAGGCTTTTGTTTCAATTTCCAAAATTTTTGTTTTCTACAATCATCTTTTGAATTAAGTTTAATTGTTCAAATTGAGTGCATTGTTTCAAAATCAAAATTGGAATTACAAGACATAATTTTTAAGCTTTTGCATAGTATAATAAAAAAATTATCTTGTTTAAAAGCTAGAAATTACTCTGTTTTTACATATTTGCATTGCACTTCCTATTGTTGATTGTTCATTACCTATTCTCCATTTTGAGTGCACCTTAGGTTTGGTGAAACTTGTATGAGTTTCACAACCTGGTGTCTTATTGCCAATACTCTAGTGATACGTAGCTCTAGACTCATGCCATACTGTGCTAGCACATCCGTTGTGGATCTTGAGTTCTCTAGCTCTTTCACTCATAGTGTTGACACCAGTCAACCCATCATGGAACATACCCTTGAAGCCTCATTTCCTATGACCTCTTTACCAACAACCAATGTTACTAATGTTGAAGCAATGAATTCTAATGTCCCTCAAGAAGAACTAAGACAAATGGATGAATATTTAGAGAAATTGAAAACTTTGGGAGTTTTGCATACGTTGTTGGTACTGTGATTCCTGTCATAGATAACATGAGGAAGATGATTGATAATGAATATGGAATCTAGAGATTGTGCATACAACCTAGCTCACATTATTGATAAACATGTTCCTACAATATCTACTTGTGCTCAAGCTTTGGGGTACACTCAAAGCCAAAGTGGAAACCAAAATCCTCCTACAACCATTACCTCTATTCCTACATACACCAATCCTCATGTTACTACAACCATACAACCCACTAGAAATTTCAATACTACCTTAAGTATTTCCACTGGGAATCCCTTTAGCTTTGTGCATTCAAATTTCATATCTCCTAATCTATCTCCTCTCACAAGTTTACAATTCACTTGTCCTCCAAACACATATACACCTCCACCATATTCACCTCCATCTCAAATCACAACCAATGATTTTTTCCTTAACCAAATCCTGCAAAATGTTTCATCCCTCCAACAACAATTTGCTACATTGAACCAAATTCAAAATGGCCAACCTTCACAATATGTCAAAAGAAACCCATTATCCTTGGAGATATTGAGAACACAAATGCCACAGGGCATAGAGATTCCTATATTTGAGAAATATGGTGGTAAAGGAGATCCTAATAGCCATGTTTCTACATACACAACCTTATGTAGTGACTTCATCTTTGAGGATAAACTCTTGGTTAAACTCTTCCCTAGATCCTTGAAAGACATTGCCTTGGAATGGTTTTGTTCCTTACCAAATAACTCAATATGTTAATTCAATGAACTTGTTGATGCCTTTATCAACCATTTCCAAGTGCACATGGGTCCCAAGATGACCTTAGAATATTTAATGAAATTTAATCAAAAGGATGATGAAAAGGTCACTGACTTTATCTCTCATTATCAATTGCTTTACTCACAAATCAACATTAGGATTCTTGATCCTAATCTCCAATGAATGTTCATTGAGAATTTGTAACATAAGATTCAAGATAAGGTTGGGATGATGAAATTTCCCTCTTTCACACAATTGTGTACAACCCTTCGTGATTACCAAAATTTGGTTAGTAGTTGTGAAGCAAAAACTCCTTCTAACCATTCTGAAAATTTTGAATCCATGCTTCAAACCAACTTCCAATCATTCAAGAAACCAAATAAGGGCTTTATATAACTCAATGCTTCTCAACCAAGTCAACATGTTGACTCCCAAGTGGTTGCCATAAAGATGACAAATCCATATTCATTTAGGTAAAAGCTTATACACTTTACCTTGTTACCCGATACCCTTCACTCCATCATGTTGCATCTCTTAAACAAGAACTTAATTTCCTTACCTCCTGTTAGAGATCTTGATCCTACTAAGCCTTTATCTCCAAACTATAACCATAATTCCTTTTGTCATTTTCACCATCAAAATGGACATGATACAAAACATTGTAAGTGTCTTAAACATGTTGTGCAAGATCTCATTGATTATAATCACATACAAATTGGTGGTGTCAATGATCAAGGTAATAAGTTTGTTGCCCCTCCCAACCAAAATTTGCAAATCTTTACCAATACTATGCCAAATCATAACATCTCTTTTGTCAAAGCTAGTGAAACCAAGAATTATGTGATGAATGTTGACATGAATGATAATGAGGAAAATCCTATGAATACTATGATTGGACCCAGCGAAGTTCAACCTCATAAGGGCCAAACTAATATGTCCCTTGACATTGCTTTCTCATCAAATGATATAATTAAACATGCACCTGATCGTCCTCTTTACATTGTTGGAAGAATCAATGACAAGCCTACTAATAGGATACTAATTGATCCTATCTCTGTAGAGAACATGATCACCGAGGAATTCTTGTTTGTGCATAAACTTTATCAAGATACTTATGAACAACCGAAAGCATAGATCAAAACACATAATGGTTTTGATTTCCCTTCGATAGGTTTGGTCACTCTTCCTCTAAAATTTGGACCAAAACAATTAAATGTCTCATTCTCCATCATCTCGATGTCAAATCAATTTTGTGTGAAGTTAGGCTACCCATGGCTACACTCCATGAATGTTGTCCCGTTGGTAGTCCACAAATGCTTGAAGTTTCCCTTTAACAATAAAATATTTACTGTGCATCATAGTGGTTTTAATCTTATGTCTTCTTGTGGGAATTTCTTATTGGATTCCTTTTGGCCCGAAGCTATGGAACCCATTAAGCCCTGTGAGGACTTCTTTTTCAAATTTTATCAAAATTTTAAGGAAAAGCACATAGCAAAGTTATCCCTTAGCAATATGCCTCAACCCATGATTGAGCCCCCCATCATTGATAAGACCATGATTGAACCAAAATCCCTTCCAAATAACCAAGACCAAACCATAGAAAATCCTTCACTCGTTTCCTATAAGAGACCAAGAGATAACCAAATAAGTCTCATTGTTCCTCCTAAAATTAAATAAGTTTATAAAATCAAAGATAAAGTGGTTGAACAACCTCCCATGGTTCCTTTCATTCCTCCCTTATGGGAAGAAAAGAAACCTATGGTTGATAAACCCACTCCTTCAAAATTGCAACTCGAAAACTATACAAAAAGACATTGAAATGCTAGAGAGTGTAGGCATAGTCATCATGCTATTGCTCGTCAGTTATAAGAAAAAGATGAATCAACAACTCAAGATCAAACAAAACCTCAAGCAATGCATGATGATTCTCCACCTTCGCCGCAATAAAGAAATCCTATATTTCTCCATCACAACAAGAACAAGTACCTTCCATGGATATTATCATAAGACCTCCTATTGTGATTAACTTGGATGATGATGATAAGATTGCTAAAATTGATGAAAAAGTGCATGGTGAATTAAATTTGTTGTTTTCCACTTCCTTGACTTTGGATGAGGGCAATTGTGATGATCCTCCTAAAAAGAGTGACTCATCAGATGTTGAACCTGGTGATGTCCCTAGTATGACACTTTTCATTGTCCCTTTGGCTAGTTACCTACCTTTCGTATATGATGAACAAAATCGGGATGTGGATGACCTGCTATAGGTTGACTCGCACGCACCATACTAGTATTTTCTTTGTCTTCTTTTCATGTTCTTTGTGTGATTGCATGTGAATAATGTGATGCCCTGTATTGTTCTGATTGACATGTCTTTATGTTCATTCCTCTATTTGTATCTACATTCTTCTATATGTTGTAAACCTTTATCTTTTCTCTTGTCTTGTGTTTTCCTTTTGGGGATGATGTAAGGTGTTGAGATATTTAGGTCTCTTCCATGTTGACCCAAAATATTTTCTTTTTTTTACTCTCTATGTGTCATTCTTCCAATTCTATGAGTATTGGGGAATGATGACGTTTTTGAGCTCTATAATAACATTGTAGAAAAGACATATGTTGACCCCAAATCGATGGATACCTTATGTGTTTGGGATTTCATTTGGGGGAAACCCCTCTTCATGACACAACTTCATTTGGAAACATATTCTTGACATAGGGCTTTCCAAATAAGCTCTCACGTCTTCTTTATTGTTTAGCATGTATCATTTTCTACTTTAAAGTAATTGATCACATCATGGTGTTTAGCATGTTATTTAAAGTGGGGACATACATTGGCATTATCATTTTGACATTTTTTATTATAACTCATGCTTCTTAGTGTGGTCTTCTTGATTCATGTGACATGTCTTTTGCTTGGTGACATTGGGATTGATGTCCTTCAACATTGCAACCTTTTTTAGCATATGATATTGCTTTTTGTGGTAATGCTACGACTTGCATTCCCTAAGTTGTGAATCTTTTTATCCTTCAACTTGTCCTCTCTTGGTGGTGATGTCAAGCGTGATGTTCCCTAAGGTGAGACCTTACATGCATTAAGAAAAACCCCTTTGAACATGTCTTATCTTATTTGCATGTTGTTCATGAGTTTCTAGCATAATGAATCTTGCTAGCCTTGTGAATCTTGAAGTTATGAACCTTTTTCATGGCCACCAAGTGTAACACACCTTGCTTGCTAGTGAAGCTATTTTTTTCACGAGTCTCTAGCATAATGCAACTTGCTAGCCTTATGAAGCTCAAATTTCATATTGTGTGGCACCTTGTCAAAGTTATCAAGAGGTGTAAGTTTGGTATGGTTGACTCTCTCATTAGGAACTTCTTGGGGCTCACCTAGTGGACACCAAATTTCACTAGCTCGTGTGAGCGCATGTTGTTTGCATAGTGGATAGTAGGTTTCCACTTGTAAACATTTTTGGACAAATAGCTAAGGCTTGATCCATATCCAGATGGACAAACAGTCAAGGCTTGATCCACCCTCTTCTCTTTTTTTTTCTTTAAGTATTTGACATTGTATGATTGAGTATCTTGTCATTGTTGTTGCATATCAAACATAGGCATGTGTCTCCTTGTGCCTTTGTTGGTTTTACATGAGATCTTATATCTGGGGGCTACTTGATCACCCTCCTTGACCTTTTTCATCTTATCTTTCCAACAGCTGTACAATTAGACCTCTATTGATTGTCTACTTTAGTATGAGTTTGACACAAGGTCATCCTCTCACTAAAGTGGGGGCTAAATGTAGTGTAGGAAAATGTACTCATTTACATTTTCACACTTTATTTGGGTCCCTTCAATTAAGTGGACTTAATTATGCCTTAATAAGCCCTATTTTACATCAACAAGCCTAATAAATTACATTTTTCAAAGGGGAAACTTGACAACAATTAATGCCAACACATAATTAATTACCTTCAGCAATGTGTGTTCCAGGAATAGGAACTTGGGACCCATTCGCCCATGGGAGAATGGGTCCTCCCTAGGCCTTTGTAACCAAATTTAAATTATTTTTTTGGTGGTATTTTACGTCCCCAAATTCAAATTTCAATGTCGGCTTGTAATGTTAATTTTCAAGAAATTAAGGATAGATACCTTTAAATACAAGGTCTTTTTATCAATTCAAGTTGAAGCATCATTATCTAGCAAGAAGAGAACTTTCACAAGAGAAAAGTTTATGATCAAGAACATTCAAGGGTAGATTTATTGCAGCAATCAAGATCTCAAGCATCATGTCAAAGTCTTTTGCAATTATGCATGTTTTTGGAGCTAATATTGTGATGTAGGTTTCAAAGATCCAAGTCCACATTCAAGTCAAGATTCAAGTATCAAGATCCACATCCATTGAATCCATTTTATGCAAGATCAAGATCAAGATTTCAGTCCTCCAAAGGTTTATTCAAGGGTTTGGTGAGTTGCAACATAGCATTATTCATTCATCATTCCTTTCATGTTTCATTATTTCAATTCAAGGTTTAATTACCAAACTAGGATTTGACCAAGACAAACCCTTATCCACCAAAAAAAAAATCTCCTCTAAGTTGTGAATGTGCAAGTTCATAGGTTGAAGAAGGATCAAAGACCTTAAAGTTGCAAAGTTGTCAAAGTTGCGAAAAGTTGTCAATCCACGAAATCTCACCTACAGACTTTATTTCCAATTGTCTGACATCAAAACTTGGATCAAACAGAAGCTACAAACTAACACCAGAGGATCTCGAAAGCCAAGTAAAACCTCTGCATAGAGACCCATTCACCTATGGGTGAATGAGTCCCAATTAGCCTTTCAAAATTGCATTTTGGTGATAAGTACACATCACTCTGCCATTTCCATATTTGTCAGAAATTTTTTTGTTTCTATCTGTATTATGCTTTAAATTGATGATTCAAGTTTGAATGGGCATAACTGAGTTGATTTTCTATTTTAGTTTTTCTCCCAAAAAGTGTTGTTCAGGTTGACACCCCCGTTCTCAATCATAAGGAAATCAGTAGATTCCCTCATTAAGTTGACTCACCTAAGGGTTGTAAGTCAATTCTTTGTGGGGATCTCATTTCCTAATGAAATAAAGGAAAATAGGTCCATCCATACTACATATTTTCACATCATTCATGCTCCAAAACCCACAACACCACATCTTTATTTTTTGTCTCGAGAACTATGGTAAATAAATTGATCAATGTGGATAAATATGGATAAATTTCATTATCATTTCAATTCCATTTGGGGGTGAACAATTCAAAAGCCAAGAGGTCCTCCAAGCTCAATTTTAGTTGGTATAATCTTATAGAAGCCAAAAAATGTCTTTTTAGATAGTTTTTATTATGTAAGGGGTCAGTTATTGGGGACATATTATCTATTGACAATAGTCTCTATCTAGTGTATGGGGAGAGGGATGTTGCAAGGTGTGCACCCTTGGTCTCCTTGTGTTGTGCAACATAGCGCTTGGGTTCGTGATATGGCTTAACTGCCTCTCATGGATTCATTAATTGTGGCAGTTGTGTCAGGCATTAGCAGGTCGATCTTTTGGTGCAACGATAACCATCTATGCAACAATTGGTATCAGAGCCTAGGTAATGAGTTTGAACCCCTCACTTGCGCTGGGGCGATTGTTGCAAGGTGTGTGCCCTTGGTCTCCTTGTGTTGTGCACTTGGGTTCGCAGCATGGCTTAACCGCCTCCCATGGATTTATTAACTCTAGCGGTTATATCGAGCATTAACAAGTTGATCTTTTGGTGCAATGACAACCATTTGTGCAACAAGGGAAAAAATCGTTCACCTTTTATTTGGTATTTATTTTGTTAAGATTGTTTGGGATTTTTTTATTTCTATATGATATTATTGGTTAGGGGTTAAGGATATTTGTTGTTGTGATATCTTGTTTGATTCTATTGCTAATTTTGATGTTGTCTCTTGTAATTTGATTCTTAAGATTTGAAATTTTTTTACACTAAAGTTTTATGGTTTATTTGGATTAGCAGAAATATGTAATGTTTTTCAAGGTGAATGCATAAAGGTTACTAAATATTATAAATAAAAAATTATAGTATACCTTGTACCCTTTTATAGTTTTGTGAGAAAGGTAATAGGTTTAAAGATCATTTGAAGTCTAAGGCCAAGGACAAGGTTGGTGCTTAAGGTGATGCTATTCCTCAAGGAGCTAAGAAGTTTGTGTAGGGTGAAAGTTCAAATGATAAAAATGTTATTATCTATAAAGGATGATATCTCTAATATTTTTGGGATTATTTTTTTCCTATATGGTCTTATTGGTTAGGGGTTAAGGATATTTCTTGTTGTGATATCTTTTTTGGTTCTAATGCTTATTGTGATGTTGTCTCTTCTAATTTGATTCATAAGATTTTGATTTTTTCACACTAAAGTTTTATGGTTTATCTGGATTAGCAAAAATATGTAATAAATTTTTCAAGGTGAATGCATAAAGGTTAATAAATCTTATAAAAAAATCTGTGTATACCTTATACTTTGTATAGGTTTATGAGAAAGCTAATAGGTTAGAAGAGGAAACCAAATAGTTAGTTAAGATCATTTCAACTATATGGCCAAGGACAAGGTTGGTGCTCAGGGTGATGCTAGTGCTTAAGGAGCTGAGAACTTTGTGTAGGTTGAAAGTTCAAATGATAAAAATGTTATTATATACAAGGATGATATCTCTAAAATTGGAAACTTTTATGATACTTCTTTATCTTCTTTCTTTCCATGTTAGATTAGGAAGAGTATGAGAAGTATTGTTTAGGAATTAGGTAAGAATATTATTGGCATCATTGAATTTAAGGAGAAGCTAAAAAAGGTAGGAAAACCTAGTGGTCAAGTGGTGTTTTGGTGTTGTTACCATTTCTTTACATGGGTTTTCATTTATCTTATGTTCTATGGTGTTAGACTAATGCAATTTTGCATTGGTGATACCTTTCTTTTTCTCTCATTTCTAGTTTGAAGAGGTGTTTTAGAATTTTGGTGATGTTCCTTATAGTAGCATATTTGTTCATATTTGTCATCTTGGTTTTATTGATACTCTTTGAGCTATATTTATTCATTATGTCAATATAATATATAATAATTAATAAATAAATAAATTATACTTTTCAAAAAACTTACTTTGAGGGCTATTCATCATAAAAAATCTTGTGTCATGCAAACTTTGTTTGGTTATCAAAAAGATGTATGGTCTTGAATCAATATTTTTCTAAATACATGGTGATAAAAACAATTAAAGGCCACATAAGCATGTTCAAATTGAAGCCCTTTTCAATACATTTTTAAATATTAAAAAAAAATGATTTCATTTGAACCCCATCGGCATGTAGCAATGAGTTTTCATTTGAATGGAGGGTCTTCATTCAAAAGTGTTCAACTATGTTTGCCTCCTAGGACATTTTTATGCAATATGTCCCACGAGTGGAACATGGATTTATGCTTCCACTTAAAAATAACAACCTATCCAATTATTAAAACTGTAATGTTCACAAAATAATGCAATATGGATGTAAATAATTAACAAAAGTAATTAGATGATATATGGGAATGATATACAATATGTTGTAGATTAGAAAATTAAACTTAATTTAGATTTGAAATAGATACAAAAATTAAACTCTAATGTGAATGGAGGTTGGGTATGGTGGGTGAAACATAGAATATGTGAGTAAGCACACCAAACTCCAAAGTGAGGAGTGATGATGTATCAGTGTGAAATTTCAAAGTTGTTTTCTACTTTTATAAAATATATGGTGAAAAATGTTTAAATTTTTAATTTGATTCATTAGAAAGTGACATATATTTTTAAAATTTTGAAAAATTTAAACTAATTAAATGTATATTTTTAATGTATTTTATTTTTGTGTTTCATTAAAATGAAAAATTAATTGAATATATTTTTCTAATAAAATTAACACTATAATTAAGTTGTGATAAAATGCTAAAAAATAATGTTAAGAGGCTTACATTTTTTATAGTATTTTTTTTGTATTTATACTTTGAAACTTTATTACATACATTATTTTTTCTCATCTTGATAAATATATATTTGTTTAAAATCTTGGAAGTCTCCTCCACTTTTTTGTCTTAATTATGTATCTTGAGATAGAAAATGATTATATCATCTCAACATGAAATCTCTCCTCTAGTACATTGTTTTTTATACTATTTTTTCTTGAAAATACAATCAATCTTATATTTCAATGTTGATGATCACTTATAGTATATATACAGACACACATATATATATATACATATACATATACATATACATATACATACATACATACATACATACATACACATATACACACATATACATATATATACATACATACACACACACACACATATGTATACATACATACATACATACATACATACATACATACATACATACATACATATATATACATATACATATATATATATATATATACATATATATATATATATATATAGTGTTTTTATATTTTTAAATGTTATTTATATAAGTAGGAGTTGTGAGAACATTAATTTTTTCAAATAATTACATTTTTTTTAAAATGGCATCAAAGTGATGGTATATATTTATCTAGTGGACACATTTAATTAGATAAGTTGTGGTTTAGATATAATTTAACTGGAATGAATCTGCCTAGAACATACTTTTGACTAAGATTGAATTTCAATTGGAAATGCATAAATACAATTGTATTGATAAGTTAGCTATAGGACATAATTTTAAAATTTTACTCATCAACAAAGCACAAGGATGAAAAATAAAAATTAGATCTGAAAAGGTTTAGATTTAAAAAACCTTAATAACAATGAGAAACTTAAAGAGAAAGACTAGGTTGTGTAGGTTAATAATTGAAAAATGTGAGCTAACACAATTCTAAATTAATTGTTATTTTGAAAAAGTAAATGCAAAAAGAATAAGGATAATTAACTCGATGAATAAAGAATGAGTCCCTTTGACATGGACATTGAATTATTTTTAATTTGAAAACAATGTCTCTATGTTTGTGTAAATCCTTGAATTATGTGCAAGACTTATGCTCTATCCTAGATCAAGACCATAGGTTTGGATTTTGCATTTTTGTCCGTTGTTTTATGGATCTAATTTTGCTAAATGTGTACTTTTACTCTTTATCTCATCTATTTCACCTCTATTTATTCTATCTATTTCTCTACTCTAAAGACTTGCAATATTTAGAAATGCTTTTAGAGGGTGGTTGGTATGTTACTAGGGAACATGTTCTTTTAGGTCAACCCCCACAAAATTTGGACAAATAATTGAAGACATCAAACTTCAGCCATGTAAATACTCTAGAGTGGTGTGATGTAGAACTCATTTCTTTTTAAGTACTCCAATCAAAATGCTCCTAGTATGTTCATTTGTAAATGTGGGCGACATTTCAATGTTATTCCATATGATCAAAATAAGTGCAATTGAATGTCTTTATCATGGAAAAGTGTGTTTTGTTGATCTTATGAGAAAATGAAATGGACAAAAGTCAGCTAAAATTTAAATTTAAAATTTTGAAAAATTTGGGTTCAAATGCTAACTAGATTGATCCTTCACATGTAAAAATGACCTAGGGCATGGAAATGGTGAAATCAAATGTATAATTGAATGTATAGAGATAAATGCATGGATATACATAATTAATACGTGATTTAGATTAATTTATTAGAATGTGTGAACATATGAAGACGTGGAATATAAATTTATAAGAATAAGTATAAATAAACAAATAATGGAATGAGGGAAAGAGCGACTTCACAAGAAATTGCGTACACACAAGTAAATGGAAAATAAGATGGATATGCAAAATTCATGGATTTTAACAAAATACTCCAACTGAACTCGAATACAATGTGAATAAACAGAAGACACCAAGGATATGATTGAGGGGTTTCCCAAGAAGTTGGCAGATGCAAACCAAGGTGATGATTGTCTGATGGTTTGGGCTGTGTCATTGATAAACATTTTTGAAAACCTGATTTTAATTTCATGTCCATGGATGAGTTTACTTAATATACATTATTTCTATTAATTCTAAGATGGATTGGTCATTCGAGCTCTATCAGAATTTCTTGAAACAGTTGAAACAACCGACAAGTTAATAAACGATTTAGTTTATAAGCATTGTTTAGTTTACATTCCAATTTTAATTCGGACCATATATACAAAATGTTGGTTTGAGATGCGGTTGACAAACCAAAATCTTTAAACCCTCTTCCCAATTTGATGAGCATTTCTCTCCTGTGTGTGGGAAGGAAAAAGGAAGATGGAATGTGGAGTTAGATTAACAGGGGAGGGAAGAAAGCTGTACAGAATCCGCCGCACAATAATGGAAATGCTCAAAGACCGTGGTCATGATGTTCATGACACTGAAATCAATATGAGCGAAACAGAATTCATTAATAAGTTTGGAGAAAATCCAGCAAGGAAAGACTTCGCTATTGTCAAATCCAGGAGGGCTGTCAAAGATGAGGTTGCGTTACTTCTTTCATTTTTCTTCTTTCTTCTTTCAATTTATTTTATTTAACAGTACTTTTAACCAGCCCTAGTTTCTGAGGCTATGAATGAGAGAACTGATTTTTGCCTCCAGAGAGTCTAAGGACATAAAACTATAGATGCCTAAATTACAACTAGTTGCAGAGATGTGGTCTGTTCATGATTTTTTTCTTCACAGTTGAAATATTGTATCTATTAAAACTGTTAGGGTTTAAATATTATAAATGTTTGCAGTTAAATGGTAATAATTATATTGAGAGGTTTTCATGTTGTAGTGTTGCTGTTGTTTTGTTATTGTAAAACTGTCGTTTTGTTGTTTCTTTTCTGTTTTCTTCTGTACAAGGGTTGGAGTCCTTTCAAAAATCTCTCTCTTTATTCAAAATTATATTGAATTGAAAATATACAATCTATAAACTCTTTTCGACTTGGATACAATCAACACATGTTTTTGGCTACAAACATCTGGATTAGTTATAACCATGTTATTCATCTTCTTCCTATTTCATTTCTTCAATCAGACTATTTCATTTCTTAAATTTAGATTGTAATATTTTTAACTGCCATTCTTTTTGAGAACCTTCCAAAACCCCTCTTTTATTTTTTATCAAAAATTATATTGAACAATTTTAAAATATATTGAAAGTATACAATCCATTACTCTTTTTAAAATTATATACAATCAACACATTTTTTACTGCAAACATCTAGACTAGTTATAACCATGCTATTTTTTTCATCGCATTTTTCTCTGGCAAAGAATAAATATACTTCTCAGTTTGTATCTTCAATCAGTTTATTTCTTTTCTTAGATTTGGGTCAGAGTTCCTTAAATTAGAAGTTTTATTTCTGTTAAAATTTCTCAGAATAATGAAACCTTTCTCTGAAAAAAATTCTGGTTTTGGCAGATAATTGTGCTGTTCCCTGAGGAGGAAAAGCTTGGAATGTCCACCATAAAAGAGTACTACTTCAATCTGGAAAAGGCCAAAATATATCGGGCAGTAGTTGTGGTTAAGCTGGGCACCTCTCCCATGGCCAGAAAAGCCGTTTTGAATCAGACTAAATATAATATAGAAATCTTCAATGTAAGTTGTAACCAAACTAACTAAAATTATTATACTTTTAAAATTTTACATCACCTTGGTCTTTCAATAGATTTAGATGAATATAGGCTAGGCAATCTCTATTCTTAGCATAGATATTCTCTTAAAGATACGAAATTTAGATTATTAGTTTCAATGTTTTTAGATTTGATTGTGTAAGTTGTTTTTATAAAAAATCATGATATGCTTTTGATCTGTAGCTATGAACCGATGAGGTCACAAAGGAGGGATCTCATCTCCAATATAAACTTTTAATAATAACATTCCAGTGAGGTTTAAACCTTGATGAAAAGAAGGACAACACCACAACTTAACCATCACAGTATACGAATACCCACAAAAAGATTGAACTTTTCACAATCCATAATAATAACTTCAACTGTTTTTAAATTTGACAAAAATAAAATAAAAATCATGCAATCAAATCCAAAAACATTTCAAGATAGATATTCAGAAAGAATATTGAAAACATAAAATTTGATTCCTACGAAAAAATTTAATAATTCTTGACACACATACAAATTCCATCACTAATATAATTTTTCTTAATCTGTGTCAACTCATATATTTGTGTGCACAGGAAACAGAATTGCTCATTAACATTAGCCGGCATGTATTGGTTCCCACACATCAAATTCTTACCAGTGAAGAAAAGAGGACATTGTTGGACAGATACACACTAAAAGAAACACAAGTACAGTACTGTGCCATCTAAAATTTATATGGGTTAAGTAAATAATTGTTCCTGCATCTCAATTACAGTAACATTTTGGTAATGCCTGAGATCAGTTGGTATACAACTCCATTTGCATACATTAAGCAATGCTCATGTTAACCTACTTTTCTTTCATTATATGTATTGAGAATTGTTACACAGTTATATGGATTCATTTGATGTGATTATTTTACTGTGTTTAGCTTCCACGGATACAGAAAAGTGATGCAATGGCCAGATATTTAGGGTTAGTACGTGGTCAGGTTGTGAAGATCATTCGACCCAGTGAAACAGCAGGAAGATATGTCACTTATCGTTATGTTATTTGATTTTATTTTCACACAATTGGATTCTACACTTTTCTATTGAAACACTATTCTGATAAATTAGTATTTTGTTCTAAAATACAATTATATCATATAAAAAAGAAAATTTAACCAAATATATATTCCGCGTGAATGGAATGGGGTTGCGGATTGTTTGGCTAAATGGGCTTTTGATCATTTGTAAGAATGAAATATTGTGGAAAGAGGTAAGTTACCCCCAGATTTGTTACAAAAGTTGGACCAACTATTGGAGATTGATAGGGCGGTGTAATGCCCTTGCTTTGTATTGCTCTTTTTGGATTAAATAAATTTTTACCCCTCTTTTAATAAAAAAATTATCTGATTTATGATACTTTTTTAAAATAAAATATATTTTTACATTAACTTTTTTTAAATGAATAACTATCATAAATATTAATTTGAGAGGTAGAGTTGATGGTCAAATTTTGGTCTGTATTGGTACATGCTATTTTTTGTTGGTAATGGCATGACTTTTGATGGTTAAATCATGATGTTATGATTTTTGTCATGATTTTTGCCATCAAATTTCAAACCTTTATTGAAGTGCTATTGTTAATTCTTCATATTGAGGTTGAGGTCTTTGTGTGGAAGTGAAAATGTAAATTCACAAAATTAAATAATATTGCAACACAAGCTAGTTGCGAATAAATAATTGAAAAGATTTAACAAGACATATATTTACATGGTAAAACTTTGACAATATGCCAAAAAAACATCCATTGTGCAAAGTATCAATATTCTTAAATTGTTCTAAGAAATCGATTATAATATTCATGCAACTTTTGTTATCCAAATTGCTATTTGTCTTTAGTTACAATATATATATAATATCTTCAAGATAATGACCACTATCAAATTTGGAAAATTTTAGATTTTTTCCTTAAGGAAATTATGAATTATCTTTTTTATGAGATAATATTTTTGTTTTATTATTTTAAATTGTTGTCATTATTCAACAATCTTCACCTTGACAACAATATACATGATACTTGCTTATGCCCATTCATCTGTTCTTTGCAAGTCAAGAGAAGTCAAATTTTATCTCAATTTCTCTAATTGTCTATTGATTTTGTAACATGTTTGCATAATTTTTTTGTGTATGGATTTTTTCAAGAGATACTCCATCTCCATCAATAGCTTGTTTTACAAAATGGTATCTAATCACAATATGCTTGGTTTTACTACGATAAATTAGATTTTCAATCAAATGGATAACATTTTGATTATCACAAAATACAATCACTTTGTCTTAAACTTTTCCAAATTCACCCAAAATACTCTTTAACTAAATTGCTTATTTTCATGCATGTGAGAAAACTATATACTCTATCTGTAAAGACATAACTTGAAATAGATTTCCTTTTTTTCCAAATCACCTACAAAATTTGAATCAACATAACCACAAATTGAATTATTGCAACCATCATATGTGATACAATAATAGATTGTGTCTCTAAGATTATGAAGCACCCATTTCATTATTGTCAAATACTCTTTATGTGGATGTGTCATGTATCTACTGATAACACTGATTGCATGTGAAATATTTGGTCTTGTACATACTATTGCATACATTAAAATTCCTACTACATTAGCATACGATACACAGGACAATGTTTTTCTTCTTTATTAATAAGACATAAATTTGAAAAAAGCTTAAAATGAGAAACTTAAAATGGCAAGCTAAAAGGATATTTACCGGTTTCATATTCATCATACTTAATCTTATGAGGATCTTTTCCACATATTTTTGCTGTGATAACCAAAGCTTATCACATGTTCCCTATCTCTATGTTTTTTCATGCCCAAATTTATTTTTTTTCTTTTAGATTTTTTATATCATGTCCTAGCCAACAAAGTCTTTAACCAAATGATCTCAACTATACTTTTACTTGCTACAAGCATATCGTCAACACAGAACATCAATATAATGAATACATTATTTTTTAAACTTTTATAGTAAACGGAGACTGCTTCAAGCCATACAATGATTTCTTGAGTTTACAAACAAATTTTATTTTGTGATTTTGAAAAAGCCCTTATGATTGTTCCATATATATATTTTCATCTAAATATCCATGTAAAAATATTGTTTGAACATCTAATTGTTTTAACTCAAGATGAAGTAAAGAAACTAGAGCTAATATAACCTGAATAGGAACAAGTTTAACAACTAGTAAAAAAAATTCATGGAAATCAATACCTACTTTTTGAGAATATCTTTTTGCTACCAAGCTTGTATTGTACCTTTCACTTTGATCATCAACACCTTTCTTCAATTTGTAGATTCATTTGCAACCAACAATTTTTCTACCCTTTGACAATTCTACCAGGTCCCATATTTTATTCTTTTTAAGGCATCCATTTCTTCCTTTATTGCTATTTTTCATTTAGCACCTTTAGTACCATCCATCGCTTCTTGATAACAACTAGGTCTTCCATCATTAGAAATCAAAGCAATAGATGAAACATAATCATCATAATTTTTAGGTGGATTTTTGACTCGTGTAGATCTCCTTAGATCTAGTTGTGACATTTCCATATTTTTTGTATATTTTTTGCATCCTCATGTTCATTTTTAGAAGCTTCTTCTTGCTTTGTATTTTTTTAGATGGACGAATTTCTAACTGAATTTTTTGGTGTTGTGGTACTTGTTCTCATTTCATTTCAACTCCAATTATGTCTAATTTTATGAGACGAGATTCATCAAATACTACATCTTTGCTAATGATGATTTTGTGGGTGGTAGGATCCCATAATTTGTATCTCTTAATTTCATCACCATAACCAACAAAAATATATTTCTTAAATTTAGCCCACTAGATAGAGATTTTATTGGTAGTATTACTTATGCATTATGGTTAAATGTCATTAAAAACAACAAAAAATAATTGAAGAAATAAAAATATATAAATATTTCTCTAAAAGTTTAGAAAAAACATAAATTGAATAAACATGAAAATTTTCACTTTTCATTAGTTTACATTATCCTTAAATTCTATACCATTTGTTCAATATAATTGACACAATTTTTAAAATATTAATTTTGGTGATCTTTAATTAGGTTATTTGTTGGGACACACTATGGTGTTCTTACCCTTATCTCCATAACAAATATTATACTGCAAGTTATTGAACATGGTTGTATTTTCAACCTTTCTTAACCATTCTAACCAAGTGTTCTTCTTGGTTAATGTTGTACCAACTATTGTTGTAATGGAGTGCATTTATGTTTATACTGAAAATTGGAGATGTATCAGTTCATTATCACTCCAATGGGTTTTTATTTATATACCAACTAGACTGATATACCAAATCTTTTTATATACTTCCCTTTTTGATATACATGTATGTGGAGAAGCTAATCCTAATTTATACCTTTGGTACATGAAAGAGACTTTAAGGCATACGAGAGAAAAGTGGTACATGACACTTATGGAACATGTCAAATGGATTTGTGTTGTTAATGACAACCTAGCATAGGGTCACTTTGTATGTGAAAGTATAAGATTTATATATATTTCATGATTGACCTACTTCAACTTTTATAGTCTATGACAATTCGCATAAGAGTAAATAGAGGAAAATAGGAAAGTGAAAAATATGACCTTATTTCTCCCAAATGATTCATAAGAATGATACCACAAACACAATAATACTATTCATAAACATGAATTAAAGATGCACTACTAATCATTAAATGATGTATTTTGTTCTAAAATTTATAAATTTATTTTGTTTTAAAATTTTGTTCACTAAAAAAAACAACTTATCATTCAAAATACTCTACAATAAGTAAAATAATATTAATAAAAAAATCTCCTAAAATAAGTAGTTAAAACTATCTTTTCACTAAAAAGCTATTTTTTTTAATTAAACATAAATACCATTTTCATATAAAAATACCCCATATAAAATTATCACCTAAGAAAATAAAATAAGCTAAGATATAAAATAACCCAAATTTTCAAAACTCTCGATTATAGTATTTTGAAATGAAACAACTCTATTATGTTTTGAAATAAAATATTTCAATTATAATTTAAAATGAAACAACTCTGTTATATTTTTAAAATCACAACACTTGTTATATTTTATATAAAAAATCTACCTTATTAACAATTTTGTGCTCTTATTTCTTTTCTTACAAATTAACCATGTTAAAGATGACAAATGTAGTCGGAGATGAGGCCATGGGAAAAGCGTCTATTTCATTTTATTATAATATTCTTAACTTGAGCTTAGTGATTTTTTTGGTGATTTTGATGAACAATTTGAATACCATGGAAGCCCACAAAAGGCCATGTTGGTTTAGGGTTAGAGGATGTTCTTTAAGAGGTTGTGGAGACTAAAGAGGTATGGAAGTGATAGGGAAAATGAATTAAAAATAAATAAATTTCAAAGTTAATTTATAAATATATTGCACTACATAAGGTACATATTTATCATGTAAGAAAACACTATTCATTTATTAGATGATTGTTCAATTTCATCTACAATCAAGTATTAATTTTTATTATTATTGCATTTGTTTTTTATATTTAAAATTATGTATATTAATGTTATATTGATATTTGAATCTACAATAATTAGGCTAGTGGTATTTAAAATACTTTTGAGATCTCTATTGGAAGATTTGAATTAATTAAAACAAGGTAGCCTAAAATTGGGATTGGAGGTGTTATGGTCGAGGGCTGGGTACAGTTGGTTTGCATGCCTGGCATGCTCTTCGAGGTGTGGGGAGGCCAAGCTTCCCCCAAAGGTTTGCAACTTGGGTAACCCCCTTACCCTTAAGTTTATTGTCATTTATTGCTTTTCATTTGTGCCTGCGTGTGCCTTCTTTTCTCTATAGTTCTTCGCCTTTTGCATGTGTGTCAGGGTCATTCGACCTTGGAATTGGTTATTTTGTGTTTGATTCACATTTAAGGCATTAATAGAGGGGGTACGAAACCCCTGACCCTCCTATAAATTTCGGTGGCCATGATATTCCTCAATTTGCTTTGGAAAAATTGTTCAAGGAAGTGCTTGTAGAACAAGGGTTCTCGACTGTTGAAGGCGCTAGATTCATAGTGGAAATTGTTAGCAGCAAGGATGACGAACAGGGAGGTAAGTTACCTTCTGAATTCCCTAAAGATATTCTTTTGCATCCAAATGTTGAAATGAAAGAAACCATTTGTAATGAAAGAGGTAGGTTGAAGGACTCTGCCATTTTTCTTGTAGCGGTTGATGTTAATAAAATGCCTGCTAGGAGATTTATTGATTCTTGGTTTGTAAATACCTAGAAAAATAAATTTGGAATTCATGTATCTTATTGTAGAATGCTTCAAATGGGTTTGTTTGTTATTTTCTTTAAGAATCATACAATGCAGGAAAAATTCCTTGCCAAACCTTATTGGAATATAGGGTGTTGTGTTTTTCGTGCTCTGGCTTGGTCGGCTTCGACCATTGTTGATGAGGTTATTGCCTTGTCTTTCCCTAGATGGGTTTCTGTAAAGAATCTCCCGCCAAAGTTTTGGAGAATTCTCTTAAAAATTCTAGAGCCAGTCGAAAAAGTTGTCAAAGTCGACAATACCAAAGTCGTCCTTCCCAACCTAGATGTCAGGGCTCTAGTTTCCCTTAACCCTAGTGTTGAAATTCCTAACTATTTGAAGATTATGGAAGAGCATGGGTTTACATCCCGCCCATTAGAAATACTGGACAAACTTAACACCTGCTTTCTATGTAGAAAATAAGGCCATTTTAAAGGAAAAATTGTCCTATCATTCAAAAAAGAAGGAACGCCAAGTCTGCCCAGCTATCTAAGAAGGTCGACCCTAGTGGCAGTAAAAGAGATACTGCTTCAAAACCACGGGGTGAGGTGGAAATGAGGGGCATTCATGACCTGCCTTAGTTGGGCATTGGTGAAGTTGGTCAAAAGGACCCTGCTAATGACCCTAACTTGCCACCTGAAGGGGTTGGAGAGGCAACTACCCCAATGGAAGTTTGTAGCCTTGATGAACCACCTACTATTTGAACCCCTTTCATTTCCTTGACCAAGAGGAGCCTAGTAGTGGGGGAAACGAGTTGGGGGATGTGACTATCGCAAATGCTTTATGTCCTTCCCCTCGTCCCTTATCAACTCCAGAAGTCATTGGAGGTATCCTACTCCTGCAATGGCTAAACGCTCAACAACTTGCAATGAAAAGGATTAGGCAAAGTATTGAGGAAAACTTTGGAAAACCTAAAAGCTCTCAAAAACCCTTAGTCCTCCAAATCAGGAAAGGCACAAATCAATTTGCTTCTGAATTGCTGCCCCTAAGCCAAGATGTGCCTAGGGGTAGTGTTATTGGAAAGGGCCCCTCAGACCCTCCTTTAGGGTTGGTAAAGGGGCCTAATATTATCTCTATTAATGACCTCCAGCCTCCTATAGCTGACATTGCATCTCATTCAGCCTCTGAGATTTTGGTTGGTGAAAATAATGGTTGTGTTCTTACGACTAAGGTGTCATGCCCTCAACTGGATGATTCCCTTGGGACCCTTGACCATACTGGTAAACCTAGTCCCATCTCTGACTTAGTGGAATTCTCATATTTATCTACTGGCTTGGCCAAAATGGAGGCCGCTAGGGAGCCTATTGGTGAACCTTTCCTTGTCTTGGCGCATGAGGGTTTAGAGGGCTAGTCCTTCCTGCCAAATGGTCTCAATCAGACCAATAGTTGTGACCTTTCAAACCTTGACCAAGGGAAAAAACTTGGTGTGCAAAAAAGATGAGAACGCCACTCAAGAGAAAGTTAACCTAGTCCCAAAGCCCAAGGTTGGCCCTGGAAGGCCAAGGAAGAACAGGGGATCTATTGCAAATGGGAAAAACATAGGAACGACCAAGAATAAATGAAAGAAAAACAATGTGGTATTCCAATCGCTAGTGGTGAAAAAATTAGAAATGGAAGAGAAACTGCCCAAGTGCTTTGAGTAGTTCAGGCAAGATTAGAGTGACAATCCCATGATTGGGGATGATGAAGCTTAATTGTATCTTTTGGAATGTCGAGGGTATGGAATCCCCTAACAAAAAATACATAATTAGAAGGTTTTTAAACCTAGAAAAATGCAAATATTTTGTCATGCTACAAGAAACCAAAGCCGTCAATTTTACTCTGGAAAATAGCCTAAGATTTATCTTGAATGGAGCTTCCTCATTCTTCGCCACGCATGAACATGGTAGAGGGGGTGCCTCTATTCTGGTCTTCAAACACTAGCCATAGTGGGTCATTGGTAGTGGCAGCTCACCTTGCAATCGGGTGGTATGGATTACTCTAAAGAAGGAGGATCAAGAATTTGGGGTCTATTTTGTATAAGTACCAAATGATTACATGGAAATAACTTCCTTGTGGTAGTGGTTAGCTAACCTCTCAGAGATCCCTTGGATCTTAAGCGGCGACTTCAACATGGTTGAGCAAGCGGAGGATAAGTGGGGTGGGATAGACATGGTATGGAAAGGTAATAAAGGGAACTTCTAGCTAAGATTGAAACATAAGCTCAATCTGGTAGACCCTGTGGAAAAAGGAAAAAAGGAATGCAAAGGGGTTTGGTACACGATGTAATGCTCAGAAAGGGGGAAGTAGGATTTATTGCAGGCTTGATAGTTTTTATGCAAACAATGATTTCTTTAACTTTGTCCCTGACCACAGAGGCACTAAAGTGTGTGTATACCCCTACACGCTATCTAATCACCACCCCATAAAGGCTGCTCTATCAACATGTCATGACAGGGTAGTGCAACCAAGAAATAAATCAGCCTTTTGTCTCAACACCCTTCTTCTAAAAGATGAGGAATGTAAGGAGGCCATCACCTCCATCAGGGAACCGAACAATTGGATGCTAAAAGGGACTACAACCATTGAAAGATGGAATACCAATGTGGAGTCGTGGAGGAAACTCCTTCAAAAAATTGGGAAGAAAAGGGCTCTAGATGGAAGAAGAGAAGAAAATATGCTTCAAGAGTGCATGTTCGAGACTGAATTCAAACTCTAGCAAACCCTAACAATATCCCTTTAAATGAGGAGCTAGTTAAAGAAAAATATGGGCTAAGGAAGATACAACACCAAAAAATAAATGGTCTTAAAATTAGATCAAAGCTCAACTGGTTAAATTCTATGGACAAGGGTTCCACTTTTTTTTCAAATTCCTAAAAGAAAAAAATTCCAAGGAGAAAATTGACCAAATATGGGATGGGGAGAGGCTGCTCACCTCCCATGAGGAAATCTTAATGACCTTTTAGGCATTTTTTAAAGAGTTCTTTGTATCGGATGTGGGGGGGGAGAAGGATGCCACGCCACTAAGGGCATAGTAGAGAGGCTCATTCCAAAAAAAATCTCAAATGAGGATGCGGTTAAGCTTTTTGTAAAGATTACTAAGGATGAAATTATAGGGGCTATATCCTCCATGAAAAATGACAAATCACCGAGGTGTGATGGTCTGCCTATTGAATTTTACAAATGCTTCTAAGACTGGGTAAGTGAGGATCTTTTGCAAGTATATGAGGAAGCAATAACCAGTGGCTTACTGGGTAACAGTATAAATAAAGGTGTTATCAAGCTTCTTCCAAAAGGGGGAGACAAAACTCTTGTCAAAAACTAGAGACCTATAACTCTTTTAAATGTTTCATATAAGATTTTGGCCAAGGTACTGGACTGAGGCTGGTCATCATTCTTCCAAAATTTGTCAGCACGACCCAAACTGGCTTCATTAAGGGAAGATACATTTTAGAAAACCTCCTAACAAGTTGGGAGGCCATAGAGTGGGCTAAGGTTTCTAAGAAAAATATGGAAATGCTACTCCTGGACTTTGAAAATGCTTATGATAGGGTGGAATGGCCATTCCTAAGGTCAATCCTCAAGGCTTTTGGATTTCCCTTGGGCTTTTGCAAAATGGTGGATACTCTTTTGAAAGATGCTTCTGCACAAATTGATGCAAATAGGTCACTTTTTGAGGAGGTTAAACTGTAGAGGTCCATCTGACAAGGTTGCCTTTGGTACCAACACTATTTCTGATTACTTCGGATGCATTGTTTTATCTTTTAAGAGAGCATTCCCACTTTCCAAGAGTGAAAGACATCAAGCTTCCTGAAAACAATGAGTTGATCAATGTACAATTTGCCAATGGCACCTCCCTATTCATTGAATTGGAAAAGAACAACATAGATTCTTTGATGAAAAAGTTGGATCTATTCTACCAAGCCTCTGGTGCTAAAGTTTCCAAGGCCAAATACATTGTGTTGGGCTGGGAGGAGACCCCTCTAGATTGGATAAAATACTATGGTTTTTACTGGAGTGACCCAAATCTGCAAGTGCAATATTTAGGAATACCCTTTTCCATAAGTCCTAATCTCAAGGAGATGTGGGATTGGATCAAATCTAAAATTGACAAGAAGTTGGAGAAGTGGAACAAACAATATGTCTCCATGGTAGTTAGGATGTAAGTGTGTCAAAAGGTGTTATCATCGTATAGTATCTATTTTGGCTCCATTTGGTTCTTTTGCAGCTATCAGATTAATGAAATCCAGAAGAAAATAAGGTGCTTTCTTTGGTCAGATGGTAAAGGGGAAAAAATAAACACTCGATAAAATGGGAGGTGTTGTTTAGATAAAATGTAGGTTGGGCTTGGTATAAAGGAGCTGAGGATATAGGGAATTGTTTTAGCCTCAAAGTGGATAGTGAAAGATTTGGTTGGAAATGAGCCCTAGAAGGTTCTAGTGTGGAATAAAATTCAAGTAGTTCTCCCTAAATGGGCTAAGGCTTGGAAAATGCTACCCATGAGTTACATTCTCATCAATAAGCACCCCATGACCCCTGTTAGGTCTTTGGTCTTCAAAAGTTTGTGGAAAGCTTGGGAGATCACCAAGCATAATGCCCAGTTTAGATCCCCTAACTTAGCCATTCCTAAGGTCCGCCTTTTCAAACTTCCAGCTCAATCTAGTGGAACGTATAGCATAATGGCAAGCCTTTAGCCCTCCTTCAAGGTTGTTCTGCCAAAAATTGGAACCAAAAAGGGGTCAAAGTTTTCAGTGATTCCTTATAAAATGGTAAGATTAAAAACTTGGACACCTTGAGGATGGAATTGGATCTCCCCATCTCTAACATGAGAACACTCTCCACCTTGATGGAGGCTTGCAAAGAGATCCAGTTTTCCTCCCACTCAAATAGGGTGTTGGATTTGGCCAATGACCTAGTGTGGAAGGATGGGGGAGCTCTTATTGATCTCAAGGCCAAAAAATTTACAAAGATATGACCTATAATAATGTTGTTTTTTATCACTTAAATCAATGCCAGGATACCTCTCTAAATGTTAAAGATTGGCAAAAAGTTTTTAATGATAACTGACATAACACTGTTGAGCCTAAAAAGGCCTACTTCAAATGGCTTGTTTTTCTTCAAAGGATTCCTTTCAAATCTAACATAAATGATATTGAAATTTGCAGCATCTGTCACACTCCAGAATCGGTTATACATATCCTTTTTGATTGCTTTTATGCTAGATAAATTTGGAAACTTTTCTATTACAATCTAAACATCTAGGATAATGGTAAAATCAATTGGAAGAAGGTGTTGATAAATGATAACAAAATGAGTAACGATTGCATTATTTTTTGGAATTGCTTGTCTATTGAAATAATGTGGTACATTTGGAAAGCAAGAAATGATGATAAATTTAAGGGCTGCATGAGGGTACTTACTAAGTCAACAAAAAGACTCACATATCTATCTGTTGTTTTGCAGGTTTCACTTCATATCGAGGTCTCCTTGGAAAAAATTATGAATTTATGCAAGGATGGAATGGTCACAATCAATAGAGAAGATGTGAGATGTGGGCACACATGTCACTTCAACAATAGAGAAACAAATATATTCATGAGGGCCTTTAATGAGTTCCAAAGAGCCTACAACATTGGGGTAGAGGTTAGAAGGCAAGAACTATAATCATGCACAATGGGAAGGTGATACATTCTTTGTTATTGGTCATGTGAGAGACTTGTTCGATGGAGGGGGAAATAGGGGTAAGATGAGGCCATTAGTAATGCAATCGACTAGGACAATCAAACTTGATGCAAAATAATAGCCATACCTTATACTTACTGTATAGCTTGTGAGCACTTTGTATAAATGCTCAATATGTTGCAAGTATGAAGGTGTTTTCATTGATTTCAACCAACCTTGTTGTTTTCATTGATGTCAAGGTAGCTGGTTATTGGTTGTATATGTCGAGGATATTGAGAAAATTGTAATAAAGAAGTTTTGTAGGTTGTGCATGTATATTTGAGATGTTGAAGAAGTGCTATGAGTACATGGAGTTATCCTTATGTTGCTATGTCTGAAGGTGTGTGAGAGTGAAGTAATGTGCTGCAATAATGGCTTGGAAACTGTTTCCCATGAGTGACATTCTCATCAATAAGCACCTCGTGACCCCTATTGGGTCTTTGTTCTTCAAAAGTTTGTGGAAAGCTCAGGAGATCACCAAGCATAATGCCCAGTTTAGATCCCCTAACTTAGCCATTCCTAACTCACCTTTCCAAACTTTTAGCTCCATTTGGTGGAACGTATAGCATAATGGCAAACCTTTAGCCCTCCTTCAGGGTTGTTCTACCAAAAATTGGAACCAAAAAGGGGTCAAAGTTTTCAATGATATCTTAGAAAATGGTAGGATTAAAAACTGGGACACCTTGAGGATGGAATTTGATCTCCCTGTCTCTAACATGAGAACCCTCTCCACCTTGATGGAGGCTTGCAAAGAGATCCAATTTCCCTCCCACTCAGATAGGGTGTTGGATTTGGCCAATGACCTAGTGTGGAAGGATGGGGGATCTCTTATTGATCTCAAGGCCAACAAAATTTACAAAGATATGACCTATAATAATGTTGTTTTTTATCACTTAAATCAATGTTGGGGTACCTCTCTAAATGTTAAATATTGGAAAAAAGTTTTTAATGATAACTGGCATAACACTATTGAGCCTAAAAATGCCTGCTTCAAATGGCTTGTTTTGCATCAAAGGATTCCTTTCAAATCTAACATAAATGACATTAAAATTTGTAACATCTGTCGCACTCTGAAATCAGTTATACATATCCTTTTTGATTGCTTTTATGCTAGATAAATTTGGAAACTTTTCTATTACAATCTAAACATCTGGGATAATGATGAAACCAATTGGAAGAAAGTGTTGATAAATGATAACAAAATGAGTAAGGATTGAATGTTATTTTTTGGAATTTCTTGTCTATTGAAATAATGTGGCACATTTGGAAAGTAAGAAATGATGATAAATTTAAGTGCTGCATGAGGGTACTTACTAAGTCAACAAAAATACTCACATATATCTTTGTTGTTTTATAGGTTTCACTTCATATCGAGGTCTCCTTGGAAAAATTTGTGAATTTATGCAGTGATGGAACAGTCACAATCAATAGAGAAGATGTGAGATGTGGGCATGCATGCCACTTCAACAATAGAGAAAAAAAAGATATTCATAAGGGCCTTTAATGAGTTCCAAAGAGCCTGCAACAATGGGGTAGAGGTTAGAAGGCAAGCAAGGCACAAAGAGCACTGTAATCGTGCAAAATAGGAAGGTGATACATTCTCTGTTACTGTTCCTGCGAGAGACTTGTTCGACGGAGGGGGCAACAGGGGGAAGATGAGGCCATTAGCAATGTGGCCAACTAGGACAATCAAACTTGATGCAGAATAACAACCATACCTTATACTTACTATATAGCTTGTGAGCATTTTGTATATATTCTCAATATGTTGCAAGTATGAAGGTGTTGTCATTGATGTCAACCAGTCATTATTTTCATTGATGTCAAGGTAGTTAGTTATTAGTTGTATATGTTGAGGATATTAAGAAAATTATAATAAAGAAGGTTTGTAGGTTGTGCATGTATAGTTGAGATGTTGAAGAAGTGTTATGAGTACATGGAGTTATCCTTATGTTGCTATGTCTGAAGGTGTGAGAGAGTGAAGTATGTGTTGCAAGAATGGCTTAGAAAATGTCGCCCATGAGTGACATTCTCATCAATAGGCACCCCATGACCCCTACTGGGTCTTTGGTCTTCAAAAGTTTGTGGAAAGCTTGAGAGATCACCAAGCATAATGCCCAATTTAGATTACCTAACTTAACCATTCCTAACTTGCCTTGCTAAAATTTTAGCTCCATCTGGTGGAACATATAGCATAATGGAAAGCCTTTAGCCCTCCTTCTGAATTGTTCTATCAAAAATTGGAACCAAAAGGGGGTCAAAGTTTTCAGTGATGTCTTAGAAAATGGTAAGATTAAAAACTAGGACACCTTGAGGATAAAATTTGATCTCCTTGTCTCTAACATGAGAAACCTCTCCACCCTGATGGAGGCTTGCAAAGAGATCCAGTTTCCCTCCCACTCGAATAGGGTGTTGGATCTGGAAAATGACCTAGTGTGGAAGGATGGGGGATCTCTTATTGATCTCAAGGCCAAAAAAATTTACAAAGATTTGACTTGTAATAATGCTTTTTTTATCACTTAAATCAATGTTGGGGTACCTCTCTAAATGTTAAAGATTGTCAAAAAGTTTTTAATGATAACTGGAATAACACTATTGAGCCTAAAAAGGCCTACTTCAAATGGCTTTTTTTTCTTCAAAGGATTCCTTTCAAATCTAACATAAATGAGATTGAAATTTGCAGCATTTGTCGCACTCTAGAATCAGTTATACATATCCTTTTTAATTGCTTTTATGCTAGAGAAATTTGGAAACTTTTTTGTTACAATCTAAACATCTGGGATAATGATAAAACCAATTGGAAGAAGGTGTTGATAAATGATAACAAAATGAGTAAGGATTGCATTATTTTTTGGAATTGCTTGTTTATTGAAATAATGTGGCACATTTGGAAAGAAATAAATGATGATAAATTTAAGGGTTGCATGAGGGTACTTACTGAGTCAACAAAAAGACTCACATATCTCTATGTTGTTTTGCAGGCTTCACTTCATATCGAGGTCTCCTTAGACAAATTTGTGAATTTATGCAAGGATAGAACGATCACAATCAATAGAGAAGATGTGAGATGTGAGCATGCATGCCGCTTCAACAATAGAGAAATAGAGATATTCATAAGGGCCTTTAATGAGTTTCAAAGAGCTTGCAACAATGGGGTAGAGGTTAGGAGGCAAGCAAGGCACAAAGAGCACTACAATCATGCACAATCCTCTGCAATCATGCACAATAGGAAAGTGATACATTCTCTATTATTGTTCCTACGAGAGACTTGTCCAATGGAGGGGGGAACAGGGGGAAGATGAGGCCATTAGCAATGCAACTGACTAGGACAATCAAACTTGATACAGAATAACAACCATACCTTATACTTGTTGTATAACTTGTGAGTGCTTTGTATATATGCTCAATATGTTGCAAGTATGAAGGTTTTTTCATTGATGTCAACCGTTTGTTGTTGTCATTGATGTCAAGGTAGCTAGTTATTGGTTGTATATGTCGGGGATATTAAGAAAATTGTAATAAAGAAGGTTTGAAAGTTGTGCATGTATAGTTGAGATGTTGAAGAAGTGCTATGAGTACATGGAGTTATCCTTATGTTGCTATGTATGAAGGTGTGTGAGTGAAGTAATTAATGTGCTGCAATAATGTCTTTGGTACTTGGGTTCCAAGTGCTTTTGAGAAAATTTGATAAATATAGAAAACAGTGTTATGCAGGTATTTAGTGTATGCTCTGGGATAAGCTCCACGTTTCTTCTAGGTTGATGCTATGCTTGTGCAGATCTGAGGTATTGTTCATGGTTTTTGGTAGTTGCCTTACCCATAATTTGAGCTTTTTGATCGTCGTACAGTGCGAGATATATTCACCAATATGTGAACTATGCATTTCAGTGTGTTTGGCTATGGTCTGGGAGAAATGTATTTGCTCCGCATTTCTTCGCATTTTGGTTTCAGGACTTGTAGTTCTAAGAATATGTTGATGTAGTGTAAAAAAATGTATCCTTGGACATTTTTGCGCTCATTTGGGTCTTTCTTTTGGATGTTGACTTAGTTTTTCCTAGATTTAATGTTGTAATGTGGTCAACACATTCACATTAGGTCTGGGACCCTTGTGAATCAATAAGAACTTTATGATGTCTTGTAAAAGTGTTGTGAAGTGTTGTAACCCACTTTCACACTTTTATAGGATCTTTTTATTATAATTCACTTAAATAACCTCTTTTTATCACTTACCAAGCCTTATTTCAAAGTGTTGTAAAGTGTTGTAACAAACTTTCATGCTTTTCTAGGCTTTTCATCAATAATTTGACCCTTTCTTATGTTGAAATGACCCCTTTATATGCTTACAGGCCTTACTTAAGTGTGTTTTAGAGAATAATCTTGTTAAACATCATTTAATACACTTTAATTACTGACTCCCACTTAAATTTCCCTAGTGGGACCAAGTCGCCACTAGGGGCGACTTAGTCCCACTTGGCTCAGAAATCAAAATTATTTCAAAATTCTGGCGGGATATTATTTTCTGAGCCTTGAGGTCGACATGTGATGTAGTATTTTTAGGAAATTTTATATAATCATGTATAAATATAGAGTTTTCCTCTCATTTTTCATCTTCTAATCTCTCCTAATCTCATTCATTCACTTAATCATTCAAGCAATTATAAAGCATCCTCTTTAGCATTCTAGGCATTCTCAAGCATACATCCATTGGAGCTTCTACTTGCATATCCTCAGATTTCTACTTCAAGGGTTTGGTGAGTTGTAGCATTGCATGTTGTTTATTCATCATTCTCTTTTCTTTTCATTTCATTTTCAAGGGTTTAATTACCAAACTGGGGTTTGACCAAGGCAAACCCTTATTCACTAACCCTTAACACTTTTCCCCCTCTTTGCATGTGTTTTGCAGGTCTTGTGTGTAGATTTTTCAAAGAGCAAGGTGTGAAAAGTTGTCAACAATTCATCAAATTCTTTCAAATTAAAAAAACCCTAAAATAAGATTGGAGGTCACCTACAAACCAGAGTCTGCAGATTCAGATCTAGAAACCTGTCAGGAACTAAAGTGTAAATCGGGAGCTACAGATTACATCTTCAAATTTCCCAAAATCTGAAAGTGGACTAAGTCACCATCAGTGGCGAATTAGTCCTGCTACCAGGCATGAAAAGTGTTTTCTGCAGTTCTGGATACCCTTTTGGCTTAAACCTGTTTTGGTAGAATTTCCCTGAAACATGACTAAGTCGCCCAGCTTGGCGTAAGTGTCCTAGTTGGCATCAACAGTGATTTTTGTAGGATCCCAAAGCCCCTTTGCATCACTTTCCAGTTTCCAGGTGCACCTCTCCAATCTCATTAAGTTATGTTGTAGTTTGTTTGCATATTTAGTTAATTTTGCATATAACAATGTGTTTTCAAACAAAGTGCATTTTCTTAGTTTTGCATTAATAATCCATCTATTTTATCAGTTCTTTGCATTTAGGGCATTCTATTTAGACATATTTCAATCATATTTGCATTAGTCTTGAGTGAACCACCTAGATTTTTGGGATACCTTTCTCCTTTTAGGTGCAAAACCCTAGAAGTGTAAGAGAGCCTATCCCCAAATATTTACGGTTCATTTTGGTGAACCTGCATTTTGAACATTGTATTTCTGATTTTAAGTGCATTTACATCCTAGGAATAGATTACATTGGCATTGCATTGTTTAAATTGCATCTTACGGTTTCCAAAATTTCAATAGTGAAAAGCTCATATAGCTTGCATTTTTGCACTTTATTTCATTAAAAATCAACAAAATTTTGCATTTTCATATTCTACCTTCTTCTGAAAACCTAAAAATCATAAAATCCAATTAAAAAATTCTAAAAATTTCCAAAAAAATCACTGCTTGGACTCATTCACCACCCTGGGCAACTTAGTCCAATTGCACATTCTACATTACAATTTCTAGCATTTCCAGTACAGTCTCTGCATTTCTATTTTCTATCATTACATTTTTGTTACTGCTTCCAGATTTTTTGTTTTATTCAATTTCTTGCATTTAGTTTGTTGTCATTCATTTGCATCATGGATATGTGTTTTAACAAGCTTTGGATGTCATTAAAATCCTTAGTTGACATGTCAAGCTATGCCTTTGGAACTGATCCTAATGACATTGAACTTCCTCATGCTCCTTCAACTCCTCATGAATGTCCTCGTGATGTTGACATCATTGGAGAAGATGATGACAACATGAATAAGTTCCTAAATGAATGCCTTGACAACCTTGAAGCTAATGCATCCTTTTATCCATCCATGAAACAACAAGACCTTCCTACAATACCACCTCTTGATATGTTTGGTTACTTACATCCTAAAACAAACATCGAACCTAAGTTCCCTACACAAGGAGAACTGAGTTCTTCTAAACAAACAACCCCTCAACCATTCTACAATAATAAAGTAACTAATACTCCAATCAACCTTGAAGAAACCTATGGCAAAGGTTTTACCATTTTGAGGACACAAGGATGTGACACAACAACTAAACATGACATTCATCAACTATTAGAGAAAAATTCAAAAGATGACAACACAACGAGGTTAGGATATCAAGATCATCCTCATAATAGCGAGCCTCCTAGAGAATATCTGAGACTTCATGATGATGGCACAGTGATCTTTGAATCCCCTCCCGATTTGAATGCCCTTCTTCCTGAAGAACAATCAATGCTTCATAATCATAACACATACAACAATAAAATCATCTCAGGGCCTCCTGCCCTAATCTCCTCTCACGAGTTTGGTGAATCTAGCAAATGCAAGAGACCTTAAAAGTTACAAAAACTAAAGTTTCCTCTCCATCCACCACTTGAATGTGAAAGGAAATTGCAAATACTTTTAAACAAATGACTCATACTATTAACACCTATGAATAGGTTGGTGATATATCCTAAAGATGCTAATGTTCCACATTTTGCATATCATCACGCTCTTGGACATCGTAGTGATAAGTGTCATCAATTGAAAGAAATACTAAGCAAGTATCATTTCGATGGTGATAACTGCTATCCACTGAATCCATAAAACACTCTCCCACTCCTTGTCATGAATAGTTGTAGAACATTCCCTTCTCACTATTGCATGACCTTTCCCATCACCTACTTTGGCTCATTCTTGCCTTGCACCAAGTGGGGGAAAGAAGTTGTTAGCCCTATCCTAGTAATGCATTTGTCGTTGTCCCTTAGCTGCGTTATTCACCTTCCGCTTATACCAATTGAGATTGGGAGGTGGATGACTTGCTCGATGGTTGGCTTTCATTTTCCTTACTAGTCTTTTGCATTTTCTTTTTCTTTTTCTTTTGTGTGTTTGCATGTGCATACTGTGATCCCCTATGATGTTTTATTTGATGTTCTCTCTCTTTGTGTCATTCCTCTATTTATACCTTCATTCTTCTCTATGTCGTACATCACTTTCACCTTTTCTTTTGTCTTCCTTTTGGGGATGATGAAAGGCATTAAGACATTCATATCTCTTTCGTGTTGACCCAAAAGGCTTTTCTTTTTCTTTTCCTTTTTGTTTGTCTTCCTTTTGGGGATGGCCCAAGGCATTGAGACATTCATGTCTCTTTCATGTTGACCCAAAAGGATTTTCTTTTGTCTTCCTTTTGGGGATGACGCAAGGCATTGATACATTCATGTCTCTTCCATGTTGACCCAAAAAGCTTTTCTTTTTCTTTTCCTTTTCTTTTTTCTTTCTCTTGTGTTTTCCTTTTGGGGATGACACAAGGCATTGAGACATTTCATGTCTCTTTCATGTTGACCCAAAAGCTTTTCCTTTTCCCTTCACCCTTTTTCTTTTTCATTTGGCTTGTGTTTTCCTTTTGGGGATGATGCAAAGCGTCAAGACACCCTATGTCTCTTCCATGTTGACCCAAAAGGTTCTTTCTTTTTCTTTTTTTTTTGCTCTCTTTGTGTCATTCTTCTAGTTCTATGTATTTTGGGGATGATGATAGTTCCAAGCTCTCCAACAAACATTGTAGCAAAGAACATACTGACCCCAAATACATAGATCCCTTATGTGTTTGGTGTTTTCACTTCGGGGGCAACCCCTTTCCTTTCTTTTTCCTTTTCTTTGCATGTCGTAACCTTACTCGAAAACATATGATTTGGCATAGGGCTTTCCAAGTTGGTTCTCATGTCTTCTTTCTTGTTTGCATTTTTCATTTGCTACTTTAAAGTAATTTCTCATAGTACGGTGTGTAGAAATTGCTTTAAAGTGGGAGCATACATTGGCATTATTCATTTGCATTTTTCTTTTTCTTGGTTCTTAGTGTAGCCTTGTTACTTCATACAATGCGTTTGTCACTTTGTGGATGGCATTGGGTGTAGTGTCCTTCATGAGTGTGATCTATCTTAGCATATTACATTCCTCTTAGTGGCTTGATGCGACACACTACATCCCCTAAGTTATGAATCTTCTATTCTTTGATTGGTCCTCTCTTGGAGACATTAGACACAATGTTCCCTAAGTTAAAGACCTCACATGAACTAAGAAAGACTCCTTTGAACATATGTTGCATGTTGCATTTCACATTTGTTATATGGCCACCCTGCATAACACAACTTGCATGCCTATGATGCCATCATGTTTGTTCATGAGCTCCAAGCATATGAAGTTTTGCTTATCTCATGAAGCTCTAAAAGTCATTTTCTTTTGTGGTGCCTTATTAAAGTTATTAGAAGGTATAAATTTGGTATGGTTGAGCGGGAAGCCCATTCCGAGGCATGAATTTCTCCATAGCCACTTGCATGTGTGTGAGTGCATACCAGCCATGAGTGTATGTTTCTCACCTTTTAGGCCTTCTCACCCAACGAACAACCATGAGTTCTGTCACCTTAGAGTGAGTATGTGTTTTCCAGAAAAACAACCTAGATATGATCCACAATAAGATGGATAAACGATCAAAGCTTGATCTGACTCTCTTTTTCCTTCTCCTTCTCTCCCTTTCATTTTCATCATTCTCTTGTGTGTTCCTTTGTGCTAATGTTTGGTTTGCCATGGGATTTTGATCCTAGGGGCTTGATCATCCCTCTTGATTGTTGTCTCATCTTGCCAGCATGAGTGCATTTGGATCCCTCTTGATGTGCATGTTTGGCTACTTTAGTGTGAGTTTGAAGCAAGTTCATACTATCACTAAAGTGGGAGCTAAATGAAGCGAAAAAAATTTATCCTTGGACATTTTCACGCTCATTTGGGTCTTTCTTTTGGATGTTGGCCTAGTTTTGCCCATATTTAATGTTGTAATGTGGTCAACACATTCACATTAGGTCTTGGACCCTTGTGAATCAATAAGAACTTTATGATGTCTTGTAAAAGTGTTGTGAAGTGTTGTAACCCACTTTCACACTTTTCTAGGATCTTTTTATTATAATTCACTTAAATAACCTCTTTTTATCACTTACCAAGGCTTATTTCAAAGTGTTGTAACAAACTTTCACGCTTTTCTAGGCTTGTCATCAATAATTTGACCCTTTCTTATGTTTAAATGACCCCTTTATACACTTGCAGGCCTTACTTAAGTGTGTTTTAGAGAATAATCTTGTTAAACATCATTTAATACACTTTAATTCGCGACACCCACTTAAATTTCCCTAGTGGGACCAAGTCGCCACTAGGGGCGACTTAGTCCCACTTGGCTCAAAAATCAAAATTATTTCAAAATTCTGGAGGGATATTATTTTCTAAGCCTTGAGGTCGGCCTGTGATGTGGTATTTTAGGAAATTTTATATAATCATGTATAAATATAGGGTTTTCCTCTCATTTTTCTTCTTCTAATCTCTCTTAATCTCATTCATTCACTTAATCATTTAAGCAATTATCAAGCATTCTCTTTAGCATTCTAAGAATTCTCAAACATACATCCATTAGAGCTTCTACTTGCATATCTTCAGATTTCTACTTCAAGGGTTTGGTGAGTTGTAGCATTGCATGTTGTTCATTCATCATTCTCTTTTCATTTCATTTCATTTTCAAGGGTTTAATTACCAAACCAGGGTTTAACCAAGGCAAACCCCTATTCACTAACCCTTAACACTTTTTCTCCTCTTTGCATGTGTTTTACAGGTCTTGTGTGCAGATTTGTCAAAGAGCAAGGTGTGAAAAGTTGTCAACAATTCATCAAAGTCTATCAAAGTCAACAAAACCCTAAAAGAAGCTTAGAGATCACCTACAAACTAGAGTCTATAGATTCAGATCTAGAAACTTGTTAGGAACTAAAGTGTAGATCGGGAGCCACATATTGCGTCTTTGAATTTCCCAAAATTTGAAGGTGGAGTAAGTTGCCATCAGTGGCGAATTAGTCCCACTTCCAAGCCTAGAAAAGTGTTTTCTGCAGTTTTGAATACCCTTTTGGCTAAAACCTGTTATGGTAGAATTTCCCTGAAATAGGACTGTCGCCTAGCTTGGCGTAAGTGTCCTAGTTGGCATCAACAGTGATTTTTGCAGGATTCTAAAGCTCCTTTGCATCACTTTCCAGTTTCCAGGTGCACCTCTCCAATCTCATTAAGTTCTATTGCAGTTTGTTTGCATATTTAATTCATTTTGCATATCATAATGTGTTTTCAAACAAAGTGCATTTTCTTAGTTTTGCATTAACAATCCATCTCTTTTATCAGTTCTTTGCATTTAGGGCATTCTATTTAGACATATTTTAATCATATTTGCATTAGTATTGAGTGAGTCAGCTAAGTTTTTGGGATTCCTCTCTCCTTTTAGGTGCAAAACCCTAGAAGTGTAAGAGAGCCCTATACCCCAAAAATTTACGATTCAGTTGATAAGGTTGCTTTTTTGCTTGGTTTAAGAGGATTTGAGATTTGGTGTTGTTGATGAGTTTTAGTGTTACGCTATATTATAGTGAGTTCAAATATATAAAATATTCATCCTCTTCAGGTGAAGTTTGTTGTGAAGCTTTTGGATGAATTTACATGTGTTCATTGCATATTCCAGATCATGTTCAAGTGAATTTTGTTGTTCGGAAAGATTGGACTGAGTTAAGGATGTGTGTGTTTAATTGTTTTATGTGTTTTGCACGAGTGTTGGCCAACCTTGAGTTAAACACTGCTTGTGAAGTTCATAGAAGCATGTTGAGGTGTGTTGGGACTCATTTAGGTCCTCATTAAGAATATATAGGTCACCCAAATTCTCTTCCATCACGAGAATGCTTTGTTGTTGACGTAATTTGAATTTGTAGATATAAAGTGTATATGGCTGACCTTGGAAGGGTTTCAAGGTTGAAGGTGGTATAAGTATGAGTTGAAACATTTGTAAGAGACATAGAGAGATGCAAGATATGTGCATGCGATGTGAATTTGAGCAAATCAATGCGAATTTCAAAGTGTTGAGTTCCTAAAGGTTGTGAGTTGAAGGTGTACTTAATAGATTTCAAGAATTTTTGCAAAAGTGTGAGCAAATTATGGTGGAATCTCTATTGCATTGAGATAGTTTTCTCTCTGTAACAACTCTCTTCTATCTTCTTTGTAATTATGTGGAAGTGAGCCCTTCGTGTAGTGAGCCCTCATTGGACAGTGTGTCCTATCTTCGTAGTGAGCCTTTGTATTCAGTTTTGGAATTCTTTATATTGTGAGCTAATCCTCACCGTGGTTTTTCCCTCATTGGTTTTTCCACATAAATCTGGTGTTATTGTGTGCATGGTTTTACTACTTTTAGTTTAAATTTCTGCATTTAACAATCAAACATATTAGAAGAGTAAAGGTTTTGTGAATGTATGTAAATCTAACATCTATTGAGGGTTTTGAAGTTTAAAATTGCTACAACTAATTCACCTCCCTCTCAATTGTCTTGTTCAACAATTGGTATTAGAGCAAGGTTCTTTGGAGAAGAGATTAACCTCTTAGGGAAGGTTCGGGATAGTGAACAAGATAATAACTATTGAGTGTCTGATGTTCAATGGGATTGACTATGCATTCTGGAAGACAAAGATGGAAGGATATCTTGCATACTGTGGATATGAGATTGAGAAGTCTATTCAAAACCAATATGTTGCTCCGACTAATGGTCCAAGTATCACTAATGATACCAAAACACATGAAATAAATAGTAAGGCAAAGTTCATTATTATAAATAGTCTTTCATAGTCTGAAGTAGTTAAAGTTATGATGTGAAGATTGCTAAAGACGTTTAGGATAAGTTGGAAAAGATGTATGAAGGAGATGAAAAGGTCAAACAAGCAAAGTTGCAGAACTTGGAGGCACAATTTGATATCCTGTAAATGAGTGAAGATGAGAACATCAAATCCTACATGCAAAGAGTAGATGAGCTGGTAGGTGGAATGAGAGGACTTGGTGCACAAATAGATGAATCTGGGATAGTGAAGAAGGTACTCAGAACTCTCCCTGATATATACAGTGAAAAGGTATTTGCTATAGAGGAAATTGTAGAGTATAATACTTATACTAAAGATCAGTTGATTGGTATTCTAACCTCTTTTGAAATGAGAAAGTTGGGATTAAAAAATAGAACAAAGAAAGCAACTGCGTTCAAGGTTGCAAAAGTGGAAGATCCGAATGAAGAAAATCTTGATGAAGTGGAAGAAAATTTTGTAAGAATGAAAAAGTGCTCCAGTAAGTATCAAGGTAAATTACCATTCAAATGTCTTAGTTGTGGAGGAATAGGTCATTATGCTTCAAGATGTCCAAAAAGAGTTGAAAGAAATAAACATAGAGAAGGTGAAGAAAATAAAGGAAAGATGATCAAATGAGCATATTATGTCAATGAAGATGTTGGTATTTCTGATGATGAATCTGATTATGGAGATTTTGATGATAATGAATGCTTATTCCTGGCTTTAAAAGATGAATCTAATACTGCTAACATTGAAATATGTGTGAAGGAAAGTGCTCTAGAGAAAGTTGAAGGTATTGTGGTCTCTGCTCTTCATGCTAAAGAAGACAAGAACTACTGGGTCATTGATAGTGGCTGCTCAAATCACATGACTGGTGACAAAATTAAGTTTTTTAAACTTGAAAAGTATGATGTAGGCTTAGTTAAGTTTGGAGATGATTTTGGTGCTAAGATTTGTGGGATTCAATCAATTTTGATGGCAAGCATAATATTGATGGTGTCTACCATGTTAAGGGTTTGAGACATAATCTCTTGAGTGTTGGACGAATGTGTAAAAAGGGATATAATCTTGTGTTGAAGGATGAAAAATGTGAAATAAAAAAAGGGTTTGAAACTATGATTGTTGCTGGAAAAAAGAATGAAGGAAACATCTATCAACACAAAGGTGTTGATGGACATTGCTTTATGTCACAAATTAATGACAGTTGGCTATAGCATTGGAGGATGTGTCATATGAATTTTGACAACTTGGTGAGAAGTAGTGCAGTACAAGCTATGAGAGATTTACCAAGAATTAAAAATCTCGTTAATGCAGTCTACAAGGACTATCAATTTGGAAAGCAAGCTAGAAACAAGTTTATGTCAAAGGAATAATCTACAACTAGACTACTAGAATTGATTCATATAGATCTTTGTGGTCCTACAAGGGTGAGAATTCTACAAGGTGATAGGTATTTTATGCTTTTGATTGATGATTACTCTAGAATGACATGGGTTACTTTTCTTAGAGAGAAATTTGATGTATTAGAAAAATTCAAGGAATTTAAGACAATGGTTGAGAATGAAATAGGTCTGAAAATAAAATGTTTGAGGTCTGATAGAGGTGGTGAATTCACCTCCAATGAGTTTAACATGTTCTTTGAAGCCCATGGGATAAGAAGAAAATTGTCTGCCCCTAGAACCCCTTAGCATAATGGAGTTGTTGAAAGAAAGAACAAGACAATGATAAAATAGGCAGGTCTACTAGAAGTTTACTAAAGAGAAGCAATTCACACTATTGTTTATATATTCAACTGAGTTCAAGCAAAATCTAACAACACTAAGACTCCCTATGAGCTATGGTGTGGAAGGATTCCTACTATCAAGTATTTCAAGTTATTTGGAAGAAAATGTTATATCAAAAGAGATGAAGAAAATCTAGTAAAGTTTGATGCTATATGTGATGAGGGTATTTTCCTTGGATACTCTACTAGAATAAAAACTTACAGATGTTACAATAAAAGGCTAAGAAAGGTTGTAGAAAGCAAAAATTTCAAGGTTGATGAAGCATTGAAGAACTCAATTGAAGTTGATAGATATGTATCAAATGAACCTGATTGTAGAGAAGTAGAAGAAGTTGTTGAAGAACAATAAGTGTAGAATGAAGAAAAAGGAGCTTCGAAAAGGGTTCCCAAAACCCATAAGTATGTGCAAAAGAATCATTAAGAAGACCGGATCATTGGATACAAGAGGAAAGGTGTATTGACAAGAAGCAAAGTTGTTGAAGTTGAGGTAAATTATTGCTTAGTTTCTAAAGTTGAGCCTAAGACAGTGAGTGAGGCATGTAAATATAAACATTGGATGAAAGCAATGGAAGAAGAACTTTTGCAAATTGAGAAAAATAAAACTTGGGAATTGGTTCCTAGACTAGCAAAAAAGAACATAATTGGAAGCAAACTGAATGAGAATGGAGAAGTGGTAAGAAACAAGGCAAGGCTTGTGTGTAAAGGCTACTCACAAGTGGAAGGTATAGGTTTTTAGGAAACTTTGCTCCGGTGGCTAGAATGGAAGCTATCCAAAAAAAGTTGGCATTTGTTACTCATAAGGACTTTAAAGTTATCAAATAGATGTGAAGTCTGCATTTCCGAATGGTGAGTTAGAAGAAGAAGTCTACATGGAACAACCAGAGGGATTCCAGTTGTTAGATCAACCAGATATGGTCTGCAGATTGAAAAATGATTTATACAGTTTGAAGCAAGCTCCTAGAGCTTGGTATGCAAGATTGGACAAATGTTTGATTTAGCAAGGTTTCAACAAAGGTACTGCAGATAGCAATTTATATTTCAAAATTGAAGATGACAAGATCTTGATAGTAGTTGTGTATGTGGATGACATTATTTTTGGAGGAAATGAAACTATGTGTAAGATGTTTGTTGAAGATATGCAAAAAGAGTTTGAGATGTCTATGTTTGGTGAGATGAATTTCTTCCTTGGACTGCAAATCAATCAAACAAACAAAGGGATTTTTATTTCAAAATCAAAGTATACAAAAGAAATGTTGAAGAAATTTGGGATGGATGGTTCCATACCAGTATGAACTCCTATGGTGACTAGCTGTAAATTGTGTAAGGATGATGATTCTCCTAAGGCTAATAAGAGAAAATACAAATCAATGATTGGAGGACTACTATATTTAATTGTTACCAAATCGGATATCATGCATGCAGTTTGTCTTATGGCTAGATTTAAAGAGGGTCCTAAAGAAACACATGTTGCAGATGTCAAGAAGGTATTTAGATATCTAAAAGGCACTCTGGATCATGGCTTATGGTATCCTAAGGATACCAACTTTAGACTAAGTGCTTATACAGATGCAAATTGAGTAGGTTGTGTTGATGACAGAAAAAGCACAAGTGGTGGTGCATTCTTTCTTGGATGCAGATTGGTATCATAGTTAAGCAAAAAACAAGATTTAGTTTCCTTATCCACTGCAGAGGTTGAGTATATTGCTGCAGCATCTGGCTACACACAAGTTTTGTGGATGAGACAAACATTGAAGGATATCAGAGTAACGTATGATGATCCCATCTCTATCTTTTGTGATAATACAAGTGCAATTAACATTTCAAAGAATCTAGTGATGCACTCAAGGACAAAACATATATATATCATGTATCACTTTTTGAGAGAGAAGGTTATGGAGAATGAAGTAAAGCTTGAGTATGTACCTGCAAAGGATTAGATTGCTGACATATTTACTAAGGCTCTTCCTAAAGATATTTTTGAGTATCTCTGGGAGAAATTAGGGGTTATTTCCCCTCCTTTCTTGAACTAGATGCATATGGAGTTGTATCATTCCATTGGATCTATGGATCTATCTTCCTTCTAGACTGATGCTTGGTGGCTACCTCTCAGGGGGAGCAAGTAGTGTCATGTGTTGTCATTGTGTAGTTGATTGGTTGTACTCCTAAGGGGGAGTATTCAGAGCTAGAATTGATCTTGGTTCGATGTCAAAAGAAGAGAACAATGCAAAACATCTTTTGTCTTTTCCATTGATGTCAAAGGGGGAGAGAAAGCATCATGTGAAAATTTTTATCTACACAAGGGGAGAGAAAGTAAAAGAAATCAGGAGAAAATGTGTTCAAAGCTGTTGTGTTGTCTTTGATGGTTTTTCACATCATGTGTTTCCATCAATGACAAAGGGGGAGATTGTTGCAAGTATGAAGGTGTTGTCATTGATGCCAATCAGTTTTTTTGTCATTGATGCCAAGATGGCTGGTTATTGGTTGTATATGTCGAGGATATTGAGAAAATTGTAATAAAGAAGGTTTGTAGGTTGTGCATGTATAGTTGAGATGTTGAAGAAGTGTTATGAGTACATGGAGTTATCCTTATGTTTCTATGTTTGAAGGTGTGTGAGAGTGAAGTAATGTGCTGCAATAATGTCTCTGGTACTTGGGTTCCAAGTGCTTTTGAGAAAATTTGATAAATAGAGAAAGCAATGTTATGTAGGTATTTAGTGTATGCTTTGGGATGTGCTCCGCGTTTCTTCTAGGTTGATTCTATGCTTGTGAAAATTTGAGGTATTGTTCATGGTTGTTGGTAGTTTCCTTATCCAAAATTTGAGCTTTTGGATCATCATACAGTGAGAGATATTTTCACCAGTATGTGAACTGTGCATTTTAGTGTGTCTGGCTGTGGTCTGGGAGAAATATATTTGCTCCACATTTCTCTATATTTTGGTTTCAGGACTTGTGGTTCTAAGAATATGCTTATAAGGTTGCTTTCTTGCTTGGTTCAAGAGGATTTGATATTTTTTGTTGATGATGATGAGTTTTACTGTTATAGTATATTACATTGAGTTCAAATATACAAAATATTCATACTCTTCAAGTGAAGTTTGTTGTCCAGAAAGATTGGACTGAGTTAAGGATGCATGTGCTTAATTGTTTTATGTGTTTTGCATGGGTGGTGGTTGACCTTGTGTTAAACATTACTTGCAAAGTTCATAGAAGCGTGTTGGGACTCATTTAGGTCCTCATTAAGAATATGTATAGGTCGCCTTCATTCTCTTCCACCACGAGAATGCTTTGGCACCAACCTAATTTGAATTTGTAAATACAAATTGTATATGGTCGACCTTGCAAGGGTTTCAAGGTTGAATACAGTATAAGTATGAGTTGAGATGTTTGTAAGAGGCATAGAGAGATGCAAGATATGTGTATGTGATGCGAATTTGAGCAGATCAGTGCAAGTTTCAAAGTGTTGAGTTCCTGAAGGTAGTGAGTTAAAGGTGTACTCTATCTTTCAAGCATGTCTGCAAAAGTGTGAGCAAATTATGGTGGAATCTCTGTTGCATTGAGATAGTTTTCTCTCTGTAACAACTCTCTTCTATCTTCTTTATAATTTTGTGGCAATGAGCCCTCCAAGCAATGAACTCTCATTGGATAGCATGTCCTGTCTTAGCAGTGAGCCTTTCTAGCAATGAATCTTTGTATTCAGTTTTGGAATTCTTTATATTATGAGCTAATCTTCACCTAGTTTTTCCCTCATTGGGTTTTCCACATATTAAATTTGGTGTTATTGTGTGCATGGTTTTACTACTTTCAATTTTACTTTCTGCATTTAACAATCAAACATATTAGCAGAGTAAAGGTTTTATGAATGCATGTAAATCTAAATTCTATTGAGGGTTTTGAAGTTTAAAATTGCTACAACTGATTCGCCCCCCCTCTCAGTTGTCTTGTTCAACACAATATACCCTCTATATGTTGCCAATCTGGATGTAAAAACTGTTAGAATTGATCGTTTGCTTGTTGATATGTTTTGATTTTTTGTAGCATTCTGAACTAATTCCTACCAAATCTGATTGTACATGGTTATCAATCTGTTGTTAATATAAAAAATAATTTTGAGAAGATTGTCAAGTGTGTTGGAAGAATGAAGAAGAACATCTCATTTTGCAGCTTTTGTGTTGTCATTGATGTCACCATGTTATAT
>VDFB02132257.1:0-13316 GCA_007258455.2 Sequoia sempervirens
CTTCAAGAAATGCTCCAAACAATGTCACCATGGTCGGCCATAAGGATGGCAAAAGGAATGACACATGAAAAACAAACAAATGCATCAAAATATAGTGGTGGTCATGGCCAAGCATTTTTCTCTTCAAATGAACAAACAAAACACAAAAAGTCAACACCACATAGCATGGAGAGCCGAATACACTAGATTTGAAGAAGAATGAGCTTGATGATGGTGATGCACCTTCAAATTTTCAAATTTGAAATGCCCATATTGAAAAAATTTCCTTTAAACACTCAAAAGTGCACCTGCAAAATCTATCCAAGTGACCTACTTTGGAGGGTCACAATTCGAAGCCTATTGATTTTCATACCAAATGGATTGTTTCTCTCCCTCCTCCCTACATTAATGTACTCCCTTGTCCAATTTAAAAGCCCCATGATCATATTTTCCATTTTTACCAGGCCAAAAGCAAATGCATTCTGCTTTGTTTTGCACTTACATGTTCATAATGTTTCAAGGAGGTCAAGTTTGACCTTTAATATCTTGTGGTGAATGATGATTGAAGAAAATACCTCTCGAAAACATTCTTAGTGTACTTATATGAGCTTGTGTTCCTAGTGACATCCCCCCAAAAGTTGTTTCGATATTTTTTCAAAGTGGTGCCCTTGAGAGCCCTGATTGGTTTTTGATAGGTGGAATTGTAGAAAAGTCCAAGTAGGAAACTTTGGTATTTAATATATTTCACCTTAGGAAGAATTTTTCTCTTCTATTTGTTGGAATGAATTCTTGGATCAAATGATAACATGCCTACTCAGTTTCAGGATCCCAAGATAAGTTTTAATGGGTTAACTAATCCTTTTCTAACAGTAACATGGCCAAAAATGGTGTCCTGAAAAGTTTAAAATTTTCAAAATATAAGGACAACCCATTTCATTTTTTCATCTAAAACCTCTACAGCTCCATTTTCATCAAGATCAGAGGCCATTTGATACATTATTTTAATGTACTTTTGTTGCGGAAAACACATCCCGAGGGCCAATTTACAAAAGGAGGTACCTGAATTTTAAGGGATGGGAAATTTTGGGGAAATTGGTTTTCTCTAAATAATTTATTATGGTCGCATGAAAAAAATCATGGCTCCATGGGTCACCGTTTTTCTACAGTGAAATTCCTCTGTTTGGGCTGCAGGCATAATTAATTTTTTTTTTTTTTAAGTTACAAATACTTATGTTTAAAATATTTTTGAATATTTTAACATTATGTAAATATGGGAAATGAATTTATGGAAATTATAAAATACATTTCAAATGTTCTAGATGACAAGCATGTTTAATTCTTGCTTGTGATTGATCTAAATGCAACTTTCATGGCTTTCACAGTTGCATGACAATTTTGCTAATTCTGAATGAAATTCGAGGAAGAAATAAGAGATGCAATGTTTTCCAGCAATGAATCTTCATTTGGGTAGGTTTATTAAAGATTTGAAGCAAAGGATAGGTTTTTAATACATTTACAAAGTTTTGCATCGTGTGTTGTCATTTTGAGTCCATAGTGAAGAAACAAATTAGCGATGAGAGATGGTTGTTGTGTCCATCACGCTTCACTAATTTGTGTTACCATTTCCAAAATGTATTAGTGATGAAGTGATGTTTCATCACCCATCGTTGATTTCATTTTATCTTCTCTTCTTAGATCAGAAATGTTCCATGGTCTCGGGAAAAGTTCAAAGATTGTGCATGACATAAGTAGGCCCTTGAACTATGGAAAAATTTAATGAAGATCTTAAATGACGGGAAGGAAAAAAAATTGAAATGTATTTGCATGGCTAAATGGAGTGACTAAAAATTAATTGAATCCTCCAGAGTTCATTGAGAAGCTACAGAACATGTATCTCCCATCACTGATTTGTTTTATTTTTTCTCATCCTATGAGCGATGCACAATGGTGCACTCCTTGACTTCACTCATCGCTAATTTCATATGATTTTCCCTCCTTAGATCTGTGATTGGTAATGGTGGTTGTCATGAGTAAAATTTTCACAAATAAAGTAAAGTTTTATTTGTTGCAAGTGAAAAGTGGGATTTAGATAAAATTTATTTGCCCATTAATGTATCAATTGTAGCCTTCATATTTCCATAAAGAGGTGAATATTTTAAACATAAAATGAAAGCAATGAAAGAAAGTTAAATAATTTTGTAAAGTGAATATTTTATTCACTATGCAAAATGTTTTTTGTTGTAGATGAGTTTTTACAGAGAACACCATTTTCACGTAACTAGATGAAAAATGAACAAAGGGAGTGAAGTCTTTTGCAAGTACATGCATTTTCAACATGGGAAAAAGATTAAATGGAAAGAATGAAGAGTCTTCTAAAAAGGGAATATTTTTCTATTGCAGGGTAGTGGAGTGAGGAGCAAGAAAACAAAGAGCGAGTTGAAGATTGTTTTGCAAGCAAAGGCAGTTGAAGATCAATGAACCTAAATTTTCCAAGTGTCTTCTTCAGATGAACATTTAGTATTTTTTTTTCTTCCTTAGGTGTTGTCTTTCTACCTCATTCTAGAGAGGTTGTTTTGTAATTTAACACAGTGTGTGAAGAGAGAATTTTAGAGTTAATTTTTAGGATATGAGTCTATCAATATTTATGTAATTTTGATTACAATTTTGGAAAAATAATGTTGAATGTTTCAAGTTTGAGACTATTTTACTCTCCTATGTACTGGTTTTACAGATTATGAATGATACAATCAAGGTTATCTTATTTTTCTCTATCAATTTCAGATAGATGTGTGGCTCTATTATTGTTTATTAATTCAAATAATTAATGTAGGTGCTTGAATATGGTTGTAAGTTTGTATTGAATTGAGTACTACGATGCTATTAAGAAGTAAAGGTTAAGACACAATGTTGAAATGTTGTAATGCAACATTTTAGAGTTTCATATGCTGTCAGGTTTACATATTTTATCAAATTATGTATGTGTTTGAGTTGAATCCATTCCAAGGATGAGGAACTAATATAAGTGTGCTATTCATATTACATTTGTTGGTTAATACAACAATTGATCATCTTTTAAATCAAATATCAATCTCAGTTTGTTTGTGTGAGGAGTTTAATAAGTTAGATCTCTCATGTTTAAATTAGGCATTACTGTAAAGGTCAGCCAATACTTTATAGTATTGTGTCTATTAAGCATCTAAAGGAGACGCATCTATTTATAGTGTATTTGGTACTTTAGCACACAAGTATCTATAAATATACTATTGGGATCACCCTCCTATGTTTAGTAAAGCTTGAAGTGCAGGGGAGAAAGGGGTATTTTATTTACTCTCCTATTCATTGGCCATATCAACTAGTTGAGTTTGAATATGAGAGAGTGACTACTCTTTAGGACTAATTGCATCTGTTGATTTGGGAACCAATAGATTGGTGACTCCACTAGGGAGAACTTGAGAAGATTCTGATAGAGGATCATCCTACCTTCGAGAGTCATTCAGTTTGTTGATCTATATTTTTGGGTCAGAATGATCAGAGGACCTGCATACTTGAAGGAGATTGTTGCAACATTTACGGTGTATTCTTGAAGTCTAGTGCTTTGTTGGTGGAGAGGAATCAGAAATACATAGATCTTGGAAGAAGCTTTTTTCTCCTGGAAGATCTTTTCCTCTTTCAAAGAGGTGATGACTCTACATAAATTTATACATCATCAAAAGAGTTGGTTGCAACAATTCTTGGGTATTTTTCTATTGTAATATCTTTGTATGAAGGTTTTCAACAAAAAATTATAGTTGTTGTCCCTTATTCAGTATTTCAAGATACTATTATAAAAGGGAAATAAGATAGTAGGATATTTTGGAAAAGATATTTAGAAGAAATTAGTTGTAGAGGGAATACATTTATTTGTAAATATGTATTGTTACATCCTGGTTCTCCCTCTACAAGTTGTAATATCATGCCTAGAACACAATCATGTCCTCAAAGGAAAGTGTTCACTAGTGAGAGATATGACCCTCTGGATTTTACTAAAATCTAGGGTTACCCAAATTCTGTCCCAATAAAAGTTAATGAATATTTGCCTAAGTTTAGAGGAGGTTTTGAGGAATCAACATCACAACATGTACAAGGTTTTCTTGATGTAATGGAAGATTGTCAAATAGTAGAAGAGGATGCTATCATGAAATTTTTTGTAAGAACTTTAGACAATGATGTTGAATATTGGTTTTCTAGTTTACCAATGCATTCTATATGTTCATGGAAAGAGCTTGAGAAACTGTTTATGGATGAATTTGGTGAAGTAAATGATGACTGCCTCTCTGAAGAAAAAATTTGGCATACCCAAGAATTATTTGAAGACAAATATGAAAATAAGGTTGACCCTATGTCACCTATTGATGCATTGTGTGATATAGAAAGGTTTGAGGATGAATCCATCTATGATTTTCATGATATATTCATGAAATTTCTGCTTGCTATACCAAAATCAGAAAGACCTGATGAGTTATTTTGCATTGATTTGCTCTATGAGAATTGTGAGCCAGGTTTGAGTATTATGCCAGCTCACTTGAAACCCCCTAGCCTTAAATGTTTATATCAATGGATATCAATAATTGAAGAAATTATAGAGAAGTATGGAACTAATCTCCTAAATAGCTTATGTGATGGTAACTTTTCAAGATTTCATAAAATATATCTAGATGGTATAGAAGAAGATAGTGATAATGCATCATTAGGTGGTGAGGATTTTGTTTTTGAACAACCTATAGAAGAAATAAAACCAAATGAGGATTGCGGCCATAATGGTCATGAAGAGATAGATGAAACATCTGAAGTTTCCTCTATTTTATCTGAAAATACTAGAATAGAAAGATTTTTCTTATATTAGATTAAAGTTGTAATGATGCAAATGATATTGATAGTATTTTCTCTTCTATGGACTTTAAATATACATTTGAAGATTATTTTGATTCTAAATTTTCATGTCTTCATGATGAGAACAATGGTGTTGTAGATGGAAGTTTGCACCTAGGTAGAAAGCATTTTTGTCTGGATAATATTTTTGAAGACTCACTATTGCATGATGATGGATGTGAATTGGACAAAAAAATTTAAGATGAAATGTGTGATCAACAGTGTTATGATGCAAGTGACAAAGTATGCAATGAATTTCCGTCAAAGCAGTCATGTGTAAGCAGTTGCAATGAAGAAACCATTGATAGTTTTCAGTTTTATAGTGAAGAAGGTAGCCTTGCTTATTGTAGCAACATTAAAAAACAAAGGAGATATGCATGTGATAGAATCAATGAATGGACCAGGTCAAGTGGTTGGTTATGGAAAGCATGCATATGTTGGTAATGATGAACATGGAACTCCTATTTTGAACACTCATTATGATGAATTTGTTACAAACAAAGATTTTGAGTCAGAAAAGTGTGCAATTGACATTTTCTTGTTTGATAATATGAAGAATGCAGATGACCTTTTCCATGAACATGAAGTGGATAATATTGTTTGGGATGTTGACATTTATTTTGAATTCTATGATTTGAATGTGGATGAAGGTATTATGAGTGTTGGTGAATCTTGTTTTCAGGACATTGAGGCATGTAATAGTGTGACTAAGTTGTGTTGTTGGGATGATGATACACTTGACAATGATGCAAATTATTTGAAGGAGTTTCAAATGTGTGAGCACTCTTTGCTTGACACATAAAAGGATTGCACACTATTTCTGAAGGATGATGTCTTCTCTAACCTTGATCATTGTGAGGGAATTGGTAAATGGGATGAGGTTGTGTTTTTAGATGGTCTTGATCACTATCTTCACATTTTGTCACTTGCCACAAAATTAGAAAATGAAATGAGTGGCAGTGATGTAGCTTATCTCATTTGGTTGCCATGTAATAGTAAAGCTAAATTCAAAGGTGGCCTAATACTTGTCTTTGCAAGAATGAAGTTACTAATGTTACTGTGGTGTGGAAGAGGAAAGCATGGATTAAAAGATATCAGCTCTTTTAAAAGATTGGTGTTTGAAAAAGGAAAAAACTAGCTTCCCTTTTCCATTTGGTGGCTGAGGGCCACCAAATGAAGTTTTACAAGTTGAAAAATAAAGACTCTATCACCCAATGTTTCTAGCACCTGGTATGCTCTCTCAAAGATCTGAATATTCTTGCTATTCCCATAGGGATCATACACCCCCAGAAAGAGCCACTGATGATACCTTTGAATTTTCAAGTTTGAAGTTCCCATATTGAAATTTTTTCCTTTGCACACTTAGAAGTGCACCTACAAAATCTTCCCAAGTGACCTACTTTGGAGGGCCACAATTTGAATCCTATTGATTTTCATACCAAATGGATTCTTTTTCTCCATTCTCCCTACACTCATGTACTCCTGTGTCCAATTTCAAAGCCCCATGATAATATTTTCTGTTTTTACCATGCCAAAAGCAAATGGATTTCTCTTTTTTGCACCTACATTTTAAGAATGTTTCAAGGAGGTCAAGTTTGACCTTTAATATCTTGTGATGAATGATGATTCAAGGAAATACCTTTTGCACACATAGTTAGTGTACCTAGATGAGCCTATGTTCCTAGTGGCAGCCCCCTACAAGTTGTTTTGATATTTTTTCAAAGTGCTGACTTTGGGAGCCCTGATTGGTTTTTGACAAGTGAAATTGCAAAAAATTCCAAGTAGGAAACTTTGGTTTTTAATATCTTTCACCTCATAAAGAATTTTTCCATGCCATTTATTGCAATGGATTTTTGGGTCAAATGATAACATTCCTACTTAGTTTTAGACTCCCAAGATAAGTTTTGATGGGTTAATTAATCCTTTTCTGATTGCAACATGGCTAAAAATGGTGTCTCAAAAAGTTTCAAATTTTCAAAATCTAAGGATAACCCATTTCTTTTTTTGGTCTAAAACCACTACAACTCCATTTTCACCTGCATCAAAGCAATATTTGATAAATTATTTTACTATACTTTTTGTGCAGCAAATATGTCCTAAGGGCCACTTAGAAAGGGAGGTCCCCTAATTTTAAGGGTTCAGAAATTTGAGGAAATGGGTTTCTAAATAATTGATTATGGCTGTGTGATGCAAAAATCACGGCTCCAAGGGTCACCATTTGTGCACAGTGAAATTTCTCTATTTGGACAACATGCATAATTAAAATTTGCCCTTTTTCTAAAGTTACAAATACTTATGTTTAAAATATTTTTGAATATTTTAACATTATGTAAATATGTAAAATGCATTTAGGGAAATTATAAAATACATTTGAAATGTTCTGGAGGAAAAGAAAGTTTAATTCTTGCTTTTGATTGGTCCAAAGGCGGCTTTCACGACTTTCACAGTTGCATGGCAATTTCATCGCCCATCACCAATTTTGAATGAAATTGGAGGAAGCAATCAGAGATGCAATGTTTTCCAGTGATGAATCTTCATTTGGGTAGGTTAATTAAAGCTTTGAAGCAGCGGGACATGTTTCTTTTAATACATTTAAAAAGTTCTCTTGCATCATGTGTTTCCGTTTTGAGTCCATAGTGAAGAAACAAATTAGCGATGAGTGATGGTTGTTGTGTCCATCATGCACCGCTGATTTGTGAACTACCATTTACAAAATGTATCAGCGATGGAGTGATGTTTCATCACCCATCACTAATTTCATTTTATCTTGTCTTCTCACATCAGAGATGTGTGATGGTCTCAAGAAAAGTTCAAAGTGTGTGCATGGTAGAAGTGGGCCCTTGAACTATCAAATTTTTTAATGAAGATCTTAAATGATGGGAAGTAAAAAATAAAAGTGAAATATATTTGCACGGGTAAATGGAGCCACTAAAAATTAATTAAATCCTCCAAATTTCATCGAGAAGCTTTAGAACATTTATCTCTGATCACTTATTTATTTTATTTTTTCTCATCCTATGAGCGATACACGATGGTGCACTCCTTGACATCACTCATCATTAATTTCTTATGAGTTTCCCTCCTTAGATCTGTCATGGGTGATGGTGGATGCCATGAGTAAAATTTTCACAAATAAAATAAATTTTTATTTGTTGTAGGTGAAAAGTGGGATTTAAATAACATTTCTTTTCCCGATAATGTAGCAATTTCAACCTTCATATTTCCATAAAGAGGTGAATATTTTAAACATAAAATGAAAGTAATGAAAGCATCGTAAATAATTTTGTAAAGTGAATATTTTATTCACTGTGCACAGTGTTTTTATCTAGAGACGAATTTTTAAAGAGAATGTCATTTTCACGTAGTTGGATGAAAAATGAACAAAGGGGGTGAACTCTTTTGCAAGTTAATGATTTTTGAACTTCGGAAAAAGACTTAATAGAAAGAATGACAAGTCTTCTAGAAAGGGAATATTTATCTGTTGCAGGTCAGTGGAGTGAGGAGCGAGAAAATAGAGAGTAGGTTGAAGATTGTTCTGCAAGCAAAGGAAATTGGAGGTCAACGAACCTAATTGTGCCAAGTGTCTTCTTCAAATGAGCATTTAGGGTTTTTGTTTTTCCTTAGTTGTTATCTTTCTACCTCATTCTAGAGAGCTTTTTTTGTAATTTAACACCTGGAGAACACATTAGTGTGAAGAGAGAGCATTTTAGAGTTAAGTATTAGGATCTGAGTCTATCAATATTTATGTAATTTTGATTACAATATTGGAAAATATTGTTGAATATTTCAAGTTTGAGACTATTTTACCCTCCTATGTACTGGTTTTACATATTATGAATGATACAATCATGGTTGTCTTATTTATCTCTATCAATTTTAGATAGATGTGTGGCTCTATTCTTGTTTATTAATTCAAAGAATTAATGTAGGTGCTTGAATATGGCTATAAGTTTGTATTGAATTGAGTGCTAGGATGCTAGTAAGAAGTAAAGGTTAAGACACAATACTGGAATGTTGTAATGAAACATTTTAGAGCTTCATATGCTGTCAGGTGAAAATTGTTATCAAATTATGTATGTGTTTGAGTGTACTTTGTTCCAAGGATGAGTCACTAATCTAAGTGTGCTAATAATGTTCCATTTGTTGGTTAATACAAAAAATGATCATCTTTTAAATCAAATATTAATCTCAGTTTGTTTTTGTGAGGATTTTAATGAGTTACATCTCTCATGTTTAAATTAGGAATTATTGTAGAGGTCAGGAAAGCCTTTATATTATTGTGTCTATTAAGCATCTGAAGGAGACACATCTATTTACAGTGTATTTGGTACTTCATTACATAAGTATCTATAAATATACTATTGGGATCACCCTCCTAGGTTTAACAGAGGCTGAAGTGTAGGGGAGGAAGTGGTATTTCATTCAATTGCTCGCTTGTTGGATATATCAACCCATTAAGTCTGAATATGAGAGAGTGGCTACCCTTTAGGACTCATTGCATCTATTGCTTTGGGAACCAACATATGGCTTCAAAGACAAAGCCCTAATCTTCCCATGGTGGGGCAAGTAGAGCCACATTTTTCACCAGAAGTTGGTGATGCAAATGAATTACAAGTGAAGTTTTCAAAGGCCTTTTTGTGTGTTGGGGTTTCACCCTAATCAGCCCCATCTGAATTATTTTTCATTTTCAAATTCTTTTCGATCACCTAGGTTGATAAGCCTATGACTTATTTTAATTTTCCTTTGATTTTTATAGAAAATGAAACACATGATATGCATATAGCCCCTTCTAGGGTAATCTCAATTCTTTCCTTAGAGAAATTTCATGTCACACTGCCCTTGGAGACAAAGTGATGACCTAGAGTCATCAAATTTTTTTTCTTTTGTCCAAGTAGATAAATGGGGGTACATTTTTATGATTTTTTATACAAAAATCAAGAATGTAAAAGAGCAATATATATGTAAAGTATTGGTTTTTTGTAAAAAATTTAATGCAAAAATCAATATAACTTGAGATCAAAAGAGGTGAATGGAGGATTGGAAGAAAAAACTAGAAGAAAATCAAAGTAGCAAAAGGGGATTCTATTTTTGTTTTATAAAAATGCAAGATTGTAAAACACTAATCAAAAAATGTCTCTATAAATTGCTTGATTAAGTTGCCATTTTAAATGCAGTTATAGTGCACTTCAATTCACACTAGGACTTTATAGGAAAACAGGTGGCTTTTTGGGCTTTCTATTTTCATTTCTAGATAGTTGGAACCTAATTTTTTGGATATTTTTGGATCCCCATATCAAAGATAGGAAGTTTGTATCTTTTTGGTGCTTTTTGGAGTAGTTTGAGGTCCTCTTTCCCAGGAATTTGGTGGAGCTCAAAAATACTAAATGAGCTACTTTTTGGGCCTAATTTTTCTATTTTTGTGTCATGAAGGTCACTTGTTTCCTTTAAATTAGAGAAATTTTTCATTTCTCATGTTTCACATTTTAAATTTCTTACTCTCCTATGCATTGTAGAGAGAGTTTTGTAAAATTTTGAATCAGATTTTAATGCTTTGGCTACTTCATTTACAATAAAATCACCAAAGTTTTCCTTCCACTTTGCTTGGCATGGGCCCACAATAATGATTTGATTTTGTTTGTGATTCAAAATAGCGGATCCTTCTTAGTCTCATTATAGTGAGTTATACTCAAGAGTGACAGATAGTGCAAGTTGAATATTGTATTCGTTGTCTAGAAGTCTTTATGCAAAAAACTAATGTGCTAGGTGTTCTAAGCTAGATTTTTAAGTAGATTACTTTGTGAGAGTGGTGTTGTGAGTCACTTTTGATCAAAGTCTCAAATGTATAGTTGATCATCATTAGCTATAGTTTTTCTTTTTTAGTTTTCTCTCTCTCCTTTTTGTTAGAAAATTTATAGTTTAGGTGCTTATCTGGAGAGAACCAACCCTAATCTGGAGATTCTCTCTATTGCATAGGCTTACCCACAAGTCTAGAGAGTTTCCATGTTGAGTTAGGATAAACAAGCCTAGCTTGTTTGAGGGTGCAATCCTAATCTCCAATAGGTGGAAAAGTAACAGAAGAGTTAACATGAAAAGAACCAAACTCAGTGGCAGTTCGCAATAGGGGACAAGTTTTTCTTGACAGTTAAACCTCATAAAAGCTCTATAGAATTTATAAATTCTTCCAAGTTGGACCCAAGATATGTGGGCTCATTTTAATTCATGGAAGTGATTAACCCTATTTCCTATAGACTAGCTCTACCACCTGTTTTGGCTTGACTTCATAACGTGTTTCATGTTTCCTTGCATAATCCATATCATCCTAATGTGACTCATGTACTTGATTGGTAATCCTTGCAAGTAAAGGATCTAGGAGTGGTGCTAGTGGAGCCCATTAGAATTCTGGATAGGCATAGTCTTAAGTTGTGGAATAGAGATCACATAATTTATGGTCGATTTGGACCAGTATTTTGAGGAAAGTGCTACATTGTAGGACATGGAAGAAGTAGAATTCTCCTTCACACACTTGCTTTCATGAAAGAGAAAATCAATAATCTTGTTTGACATTTCATTTGGTATGCAATACTATGATATTTCATGCTTTAAAATTTTGTGATGTTGAAATAGACATATATTTCATGAGATGTTGAAACAAACATATATTTTGGAAATGATGTTTATTAGACATATATTTCATGAGATGTCGAAACAAACATATATCTTGAAATGATGTTGAAATAGATAATATATTTCATGAGATGTTGAAATAGACATATATTTTGCAATGATGCTGAAATAGACATAAAAGGTCAAAAGTGATGTGATGCCATTCATTTTGACTTACTAGACATTGAGATAATGTCTCTTCCAAGAGGGGAAGGATGTCATAAGCCAATTTTGTTATATATTTATTTAAATATAGGAATACAATTATTGATGAAATTCAATTTAATACTAAATGGAGGCTTTGGAATATTCATATGCTAAATATGATGAGTTGACTAATGTTGAATTTATGAAAATTAGAAAAAATATTTTCTTTATATATGTCATCAAGGATTGAATGTTACTGATCAATTTGAAAGTATGTGCAATAACAAGGTGATAGGATGAAGGATGAGAACTTAGTTGAAGTAGGATTGTTTAGCCAGATTGAATAGTAAGCCAACTAGAATTTGGGTGCACACACCACAATTAATGTGATAACTTGCATTTGACTATCTTCCATATACAAGGAATTTTTTTTCCTCCAAGACGAATTATTTTAATGCTTACAAATGAATAATTAGTAGATTTAAATGTCTACTCAAAGATTTAATATGAGTGAATTTATTTGAAATACATAATCACACATGTATATATATATAAAGGTATGTATAAGTATATTTATATATATATATATATATAAATATATATACATACCTTTATATATATATATAAATGTATGTTATTCAAATATATGAAAGATGTGAGTGAAGTTATTTTAAATGTAAAAGATAGAGACCCATTTGTGGATCCCAACGTTCATGCCAAAAATGTGATGTAGTGAAGTTTACCTACCTTAAACGATGAAAAATAGAATGGTGCAAAGGAGAAAACAACACTACAAAACCTCAGTGATTAGCATAGTTGAAATCAAAACAAAATAAAGATAACAAGAACATATTTTACCTTGTGTTGAGTTGATCTTTTTTTGTCCCTTTGATGTTTGATAAGTGTATGCTACTTGATGGAAAAATGTGATGCAAATGGATTCAAAATGATGGAGACTTGATGTAGATTAAAATGATGAATGTGGATATTTGAGCAAGTGAGCCAAATGGATGAAATTCAAGCTTGAAGGTGTGAAACAATTATGGATATGCTTGAATGCAAGATGGTTGAATGTTTTTGAAGGCTTGAAAGTTGAAATTGTGATTGTGAATGTGATAATGCATAATGAGAGAAATGAGAGAAAAATATTTCATTTTATGGGAAGAAGCCCTAGAGAAATGGATGGTTGAGATCTTGCCAACATGGTCAAGATGAAGGGCTATGGTGAGTTGAGGACTCACAAGCCCTCACATATTTCCATGTGGAGGATGGAATCTCACAAGGACAAGTGAGTTGGAAAAGGGACATATGTGGTGGAGGTACTTGCAAGTACCTTGGGATAAGAGAAGATTTATTTAAAATAGAATTTCTTGCTCCCATATGGGAGGAAAGTGACATATGAGAAATTTTAGAATTCCTAAAAAATATCCATGTGGAAGAGAGAAGTGGTTGGAGAAATAAATATGAATTTTAAATTCGCATGAGAAGCACCTTGTTGATAAGACAAGGTTCTTTCTGAAAGAAGCTGAAAAGTACCTTGTGGATAAAACAAGGTCCTTATAATGGAAGGTTCTTGACCCATGTGACTGATGTGACCTCTCAATGATCCAAATGGGGAA